>JAMKCH010012329.1:0-27256 GCA_023653785.1 Ophioderma brevispina
GGTAAATACCTAAAAACACAATCAGAACATGGTAACAAAAACTGAATGTCAAAGTTGATTACACAGAATTAAAACTTTATATATGAATATTATATCCATGAGTGAAGTTTAAAATTTTTAGATCATGTTTTTTTTCAAACACGCCCGTCCCAAACTTTCATTAAAAAACTGCGGTCACACCATGCTGATAAAATTGACATGACGCCACAATGGTTGCCTAATGGTGGTTCATACTTCATTGGTCAAACGATAAGCCTTTTGAAAATGCTTCATGTCTGTGTATGTTCTTCATCTAACATGCAACAAACATGTTCTGAAGGCTAACGTTGGTTGAGTTGCTGATAACGTAGCAAACCAACCAGATTTCTGTCCTCTGGAAAATGTTTTCTTGCCAGTAGATAGTACTGGCTCAACGACTTCATAAGATAGACAAGCGTATCTCCACAACGGTACCCACAAACGGCGTGCCCAAAAGTATTATAATGAGCATAAGACTTCATATCATAGTTTTGGGCCCACCATTTGGTTACGTATCGTCGTATTTGGAAAATCCTTATGTATATTTCTGAGACAAGCGGTAATTTTTAGGTTCGTCACACTTTAGGAGTGAAAAAACAACAATAACAAACTGATGCACATGATATCACTCGGACTCAAAATTTCTCTTTTCCTAAGCAAAATAACAGGAGCATCGGGGGACTTTTTGGCATTCGGAATGCAGGAATCTTTTAGCGCATGGTTTCTTCCATCGATTGGTTGTAGCATAAGTCTGCCGCAAATGGCCCCGATCAACATGGACCACTGGGGAAATGCAAACATGATAACCTACACGTGACGCACAGATTGGTGGGCGTCATGTTTGTGCAGTACAGCGGATGACGGCGCGGCTGGTGCGGCAATACAAAGGCTGGCCAGCGAGGTGTGAGAAAAATCAGTTACGTTGCTGGCCTATCAATAACACAAGAGTTTCCCTCTTGGTTTATATTCTAGATCTATGTATTGGCTGTTATAATGTATTTTATGTCAAGGAGGGACTGTCAGGCTGGTAACTGACAATAGGTACTGACAGGTAATGTGTACAAGTTGTTTAAGTTGAGCTTCTTAATAAGGTAAGACAACCTTTTACAAAAGGAAATGAGACAGCTACCAGCCGGAGTCTCTTGGACATAAGAATACATTATACATGCAGTACTATCTACTGGCAGAAAAAAGAAAAAACATTGGCACAGAGAAGCAACGGCACTTCAGTGCGAACTCTGGTGTAATCAGCCGAGTCCATCTGACGCAAAACTTTGTGCGATACCGGATTAAGCATGGCTATAATTTGGTGTTGTGAGATGAACTCGAGTTTGTTGGGCCCGTCTGAACACTGCGTGTATCTCACAGTGGAAGGAAGGAGAATTAGCGCTTTTTTCAAGCTACTCAAAAAATGGCAGGACACAGTTGTGTTAAGTCGTTCAAACAATCAAAATGTCATGACTAATAATTTCTCCTTGTGAAAACTCTCTCTGCTTTTAAATGCAAATCATCAAGTGTCATGCCAGGTGTTCCAGACCACAGACCCCAGAAGGCCAAAATCCAACACAATACAATAATACAATAGTTTCGATGAATTCAAGAAGATAATGGCCCCAACGTATGATACCTTGCTGCACGGTTGCCAGGAAACATTAATAAACCTTTTTACACAAGGCAGAGAGATGGAAAGAAAGAAGGAGATGGCTCGATTTGAAATCCGATTACCCAGGATTACTCTTATTCATCAGCTCATTTGTTAGGAGGAAACGTCAAGGCCCACTCGATTGGACCTTTTGAAGTAATGGTGTTCAAACGCCTCAAGGCTTGGACGGCGGGGGAAGGTTTCACAACAGGATGTAATTGATACGCTTCCCACTAAAATAAACTATTAATTTTCCAGCTAAAAGATCTCTGCGGGCAATGAAATCCGCGGTTGTTCTGACTGATTGTTATTGATTTTAATTGTTGGCGAAAATATTTGAGAAAATCAGAGTGACTTTTAACGAAAGAAACAGCAAAAATCGACCCTTGTTCTGTAAGCTAACTTGATCAAGGTTTTGGGGGTCAATACAAGATGTTATTATTTTAGCCTAATGTACCAATAACCGGTTATTTCCTGAGAAATATGATATGATGAATGATAGATGATAAATGCCATTTCAATACATCTCCACCATACTTTTTTGTGTCAGAAAAGTGTCCAAAGTGCCAAAATACTTTGAAAATTTGGGTCAAAGTTGTTTATAACTAGCAGGGCTCGAGTACGTTTCGCTTGTAACCTGGTCACAACCATAGTGTATAGACCCTGTGTCAATACCAATGAAAACTGGGTAATTGGAATGTTCTGGGATTAATGAAGGTGTATGTATGTTCTCCAGCAAGTAGTGCAAGTATTTTGTCCAATGATTGGATTTTTTTAAGACGCTTGAGATGAATGGGCGGTTGAACAGTTTATCTTTTTGAAGTAGCAGTCGACTCGAACCACCTCCGTCTTTCTCATATTCTCTGCCACAGTGAAGCAAAATGGGTAGATAATTGCTCACCTGATAAAATCAACTACTATTGCCTGTGTTGGCCCAGACAGTGATTTTTTTTAAAAGGTTACGAGAAGATTTTGATTTTTTAAATTCAAATTAAGATGAAAATCAAAAACATGATTTTTTGTTCATTTTATTATGCATCTACAGTCCCTTCAAGTACTGCAGGAAATAACAGCCACAAAGCACACATTCTTGGAAGTGCCGGACATCTAAAAATTTTTGTTGACGGCTCTTTGTAGTGTTATGTTTAATGCAATTGCGTCTTTAAAGGCTGACTCAGAGATTTCAAAATATAATTATTTTGAGTAGAAATTAAAAATAGTCATCTAGAACTACAGATATTCACCTAAAATGTTAAAGTCCAAAGTTAGAGATAATCTTATTTTCCATTTTCATGCAGTAAACACTTACGCACAGTATAACAGCCCATAGGAAACCATGTATAACAAATTTTCCGGATCCGGAATTTTCTATATGAAGGACTTCGATTTGAGCTTAGTTATTTCACACAATGATTAGTATATGGACAAGCATTATGTACATGCAAAAAAACATGATTTGTTTGAAAATTTAGTGCGCCCTCATCAGGAAATCTCTGAGCCTTTAACGCCAGGGTTAGAAAGACCCAAATTTGTGGAAAGGTGCAGGAATTGGTTCTTGCAATCAAGATTTACGAGAATCTTAGATTCTCCTATGTTTAATTTGTGTATAAACTGACACTTGTTTGCGAGAATCTACTTGGATTCTCGCAAATCTGTTCAGGAGAATCTTTGCAAGAATTGATTCTCGCCAAAATTCTGACCCTGAATGACTTACATAATGTGTTATAAAGATGGTTAGCTAGTATTGAACCCCAAAATAGACTGGTAAAGCACAAATTTGAGGACACAAATTATGCCAGAAATGCATAACTCATATTCCCAAACAAAAGCAGAAATATTAAGACTTTTCATATGCATTCTCCATCATGAACAAACAGAAAGTCAATGAAATATATTCAAAAGAGTCTGATGTGACTTAAAGTGGGTGACCAGATCATGGTCCGGATTTCCATGTGTTTTCTCCCTTACATGGAAGTATCACCCAAAATATCTAATTACAAATTTTGAGATAAATCGATCCAGCCATTTGGCTAGAAGCAGCAAAATGCATAGTAAATTAGCCCATACTAGATAATGGCCAAAGAGGAAGTGAAAAACAATGGCCTAGTTCATTACATGTAATTTCCTAGCAGATGAACCACTTTCAATGCATGTGTGAGCATTTACATGAAAATATTGCAAACTCGGTTCTTAGAGTTTTGAAGCAATGAATTAACAATTCACTAATTTAAGAAAGCAATGACTCATTTCTGGAAACTCAATTAACCCTGGTCAAATATTAAGAGCAATTATTGGATGACTAATGGTTAATACCACAGGTCTATGTAAATTAAACCTTATAAATGAGAAAAATGGTCCATTTCATTTGATTTTCTAATTACCCGTATTCTACATTCAAAAGCCGGAGGAATCTAAGAGTATCCAGAGAAAACCTGTGAGAGCAAGCTTGGACTGGAAAACCAAATGCATGCAAAGCTTCTGGTCTGACCCAGGGATCGAACTTGGGACCTCAGCGGTAAAGCAAGGAAAGAACTGCAATGCTGCATGCATTGCTCCCTTGTGTGTGTACAAGAAAATGAGTTTACTTGATCCACTGGTACAATATTTCATTTATATTTATTTATTTATTTATTTCGGGTTTATTAAAACAAAACATACAAAGCAGCGAAAAACGCTGAAAAACGTATGCTTTACATTAAAATACATATATATATTTACAAAATATTACAATTAACTATTATTAAAATTTTTAAAAAATAATACAGACTGATAAAAATAATTAGATCTCGTATTCACTCACACACGCACCCACACATACAACCCAAATGCAACTACACATCCACAAACACAACACATCCCCGCACAAACATACAAAACACTCCATTGCACCTACACTCGCTTACAACACAAACACACGCTCACGCGTACATACACAACTACACGTACACACACACAAACACACCACACAAAAAAAATAGCCAAAAACCACCATACTTTAAATACAAACATTTACAATGTAAACGGTCAACAATTGCTGGGATGGTTGATTTCCTATACCGTGTTGTCCTGCATTTAGGCAGATCCAACTGTTGCGACCTTCTAAGGTGTCTGCCATGTCTTCTAGCCCTTGTAGCAGGAAGCATAGACCTATGCCTATCAGACTTAAAAATGTTTCTTCCAAAACCTCGGAGGAGCTGTTCACGCCTATCATTGAGGGAAAGTAAATTTAACGTTTGCAAAGCCTCATCATATGAACCGTATCGGTCTCCCAAAATGATCCGACAAGCACGCTTTTGAATTATCTCGTTGATTGGCTTGGTGTGTAAGACTAGTGTGCCATTACCGGCAAGCATAGTTCTAACTACTGGGACGAAAACATTATATTGGTAAGAAGACCGAAGACAAGATCATCTCAGAGCCCCAAAAAGTTTCAGAAAATTAAAAACGATGAGATTGCGTTTTGAAGCCTTCTTAATCATCTCACTAACCTGAATATCCCAATTGAGATTGTTTTGAAGTGCACACCCAAATTTTAATCGAATCTGTTAGAGTTAATTCTTCGCATAATATAAAATTTGGAAAGGAAATAGTGGTTTATTTTTCAAAGGAACATATATGAATTATAGACATTGTCGGCTTTGGAAGCGTGTCATTTCTATTACAACACGCCCCCAACTGATCAAGATCCTCTTGCAATGAGATCTTATTGTTGAGTTTTAAATTAATACACTCTTCCAAGGGTCAGTCGTCCACATACTTCCACCGCAGTTGTGCATCACTAGCAGATCGGTTTGCCACAGCATGAAAAAAAATTATAGGCCAAAAAAATTGGGCCTTGTGGAAACACAGCCCATATCTAAGGGGTGTGGACGACTTGCCCTGGATTTTACAGTTGGGTGCGATCTGTTAGAAAGATGAATATACAAGGAATTATGGCGTGGCGAACCCCTAAGTCAATTAATTTATTAATTGACAATATTATGTTGATCCTGTCGAAAAAAGCCTTAGTAAAATCGATGGCACATAAAGTGCATAATGGACGGGGCTTATCAATCCCCTAAGGGACTGTGTCAAAACAAGATCAACCAAAATAATGAGTTGTAGAACTGTCAGGTATATTGCCAAATTGCTTGCAGTCAATGTGGACAGAAATATCAGCTAACGTCCAATCAGCCAAAAAATTAGCAAAAACTTTCCCAACTAATTTAGGTAAGACTGAGCGGCCGTATTGGCAAGTATTTGGGGCTTCTTCTTTATGGGATTAGGAATTGGTGTGACAGACGAAGTCTTCCAAACATTAGGATAAAGACCCCTTCTTGTAACAAACATTAAAATATGAAGTCAAGGCATAACTAAATACCAAACAATTTCTTTAGTTATATAGAGGGAATTAACTCGGAGTGGGTTGCTTTTGCAGCTTTATCCTATTCAAAAACCCCATACAGCTTCCCTAGGAGTGATAAACAGGGGTGGCAAACTTGGGCCGGTAGCTGGCAAATTAGCAGATCTCCTCGTGGCATTTCATTACAAACGCTTATAGCGAAGTTTGTTGATAATTTCGTGCAAGTTGTCGGGGGTCTTTTGGAAAGGTGATCCATCTAGAACTAGATTTTGTTTTGTAACTGTAAGATTTTTGACCATAACTATGCCCATTTCTTTAGGGTTATTTGTTTCAAACCTTCAATGTATTTTCTATAATATTGCACTTTTGCTTGAAATGATTTCTCTTTGGATTTCATTTCGAAGTTTTTTATATTCTTTGACGATCTCCAGTTTGTATGCTCTATCACGATCATTATTTAGTTTTGAATCTATGCAGTTAACCATGGCTTATCAGTCTGTTTGTACTTTATAGTTACTGGGAAAAATAAGTTTATTTTCAAGCATGGTCTTTTCAAACACTTAGGCTTTTTCATTACAGCATCAATTGCTGCTATATCGCAATCATCAGCAGCTGTTCATTTCACTACTGGACGAACCACCTCAACATCTATGCTGGACTACGGCTACCCTTCCACGCTGGCCGAGTGTGGTTTGGAAGGGACCTCTGGTACTAGATGCATGAGTGCAGGTAACAAGACATGGATGATCCCTTATCTTATGCTGAGATTCTGGAACTTTTTCCGTACTCAGGTTGATGCCTCTGCTACACACGGGAACAAACAAATTTACAAGCTCTCTGAACCTGAGGTACCGGGCACCCACCGCATACACAACTATACATACGCAAGGGGTGGGAGAAGTGAGGAGAAATTCCATAAATCACATTATAATTATGCAATTTCCACAAGATCCTCATAGGAACTATCTGAGTATGACCACAGAAGAAACCCAGACTCTGGCGGGGCTCAAACCAGGGCTGCTCAATCGACCTTATACCTTGCCAATGGTTCAGTGCCTTACAATGACCCTCACCACCTCGCCAGGGCTCGATTTAGAAAATAAAATTTACATGCAATATTTCAATTTAATTTTTCTTTCAAAATGGGCTGAAAAAGCCAAAATTTGACATGCAAAGGGAAAATCTGCATGCACAGAGGCCAAAGTTAATGCCATTTGACTGCATGTTGTAAAAAAATCCCTCTAAATCGAGCCACTGGCACCATCGCCCTCTCCAATATTTGAGGAAATAATTGGTTGTTATGCAATGCAATGACCTCGCCACTGGCCAGGGTCGACATTGATAGCATTTATGCGACTATAATCCTCTCTCACTCATCAAAACCCATGTTTAGTTTTTTTTAAATTGACTTCAAATTCACACAAACAGGGTAACTCTTAAAGGTGCATTTTGTGATCAAAGCACTTTTATTTTGGTTTATTGATGCACTATAGATATCCTTAGAAAAGTTTATTTCCAAAATTTCAGTTGATTCTGACGGTGCGTTTTGATGTTATGAACAAATATTCAAAAACAGGCTGCCCAATAGAACCACAGTGTTGTTTAATTCGTCCGTGTTTGTTTACGGACAGACAGAAAGAAAATAAAAAATTGAGAATTTCTTTAAGTAGAGCTGATCGATCGACCTGAATTCGAATAGGCCAAGTTAAGAGTATAAGATTTTGGGGCACATATTATACTTGGCCAACAGTCAGATGATATTAAAAATCTAAACTTGTTTGAGGGGTTAAGTGGGGGACGGGGCGGTGGATCACGAAATGCCCATTAATTATTTGTTGCTCTTTGATGTGAAATTCATTCACCATGGCCACAGTTATTATCAGGACAAAAAAAAGCCTGCTATTGGGAAAAAGCTTGAAAAGGCTCAAAAAAACATCAGCTTACAATGTTTTGCACAGGGGAGGACCTAACATGAATGAAAGAAATTGGACAAAAGCCTAAAAAGAAGTGGAAAATGTCAAGTGTCCAGATGGGGAAGGATCTTGACAGAAAGAAAGCCTGAAAATTTGGCAAAGCTGAAACTGCAATAACCTTGAGAAAAAAAAGGCCAGATGACAAGGCAGTTATCAACCCCTGCAGAAAGCCTCTATTCCCTCACGGCGCCAATCAAAATTCTTCTTGTGGGAGGAACTCTTGTTAGCCTTTACACAAAAAACATCCAGGCTGCAGTAACTATAGATACTCATCTACATTGGCAACACGCTACTAACAGTGAAGTCGCAAATATTGGAAAACGACGATTTCCTTCCCTTTATTCTCTTTCAGCTGTGCTTGCGACAATTCACACTCCTATGCTACCAACCTGGCTGTGACGTACACGATAGATTCTAAACAGCCCTTAGGTGTGTGTGTAGAGAATTATGTTAAAAGCAGAACACGACCATTTGATCCCATATCAACAAATCCCGTATCTCCTTGTACAGGAGTGCACCAGTGTTGATCGTTTATCACCCCATAGTTGATATGCAAAAATTAGCGTGTCAGCCCGACGCAGTGGTCACGGAAGGAGTTACGCGGTACGGTTAAGTCGACGCACTGTTTGTCATGTTTGGAACTCGAATAGCGCCAAGGAGCACCAAGGAAAACGGGCGAAGCAAACAAATATGCAACATATTGTTTTGTTTTAGGTTTGCTAAAATGATGTACGAGAAAGATTTCTGTCAAACTGGGAACATTTTGTATTATAGTGAGAATATTAATGTCCTCTATGCACAATATTAATAAGTTTCATAAGGAGTTTAATTTTGAAAGGGGATTCAAAACAGTAAACAGTGGGTTCATCACAAATCAAAAAAAAACTTTGCATCCGATGCTCAAAGCAGCTAAGCCGCCCTTAACAGGATAAATAGATGCATGGATGCATCATGTGTTGCTTTGTGATGAACCACTTGTTTGAACATTGATCAAAAATCACAGGAAAACATTTAACAGGCCTTAAATGCAACTGGGGAGTAATAAGAGAAAGATGAAACCTTATTCAGATACCAAAAATCAATTTTGTGGGCTTAAAGTGTGTGGTGGAGGACCGTGGAGGACGAGGTTGTTAATCAGTGATCACCCACCTTTATTCAGTGATTTTTTTTCATAAACCCCCAAGACCCGATGCTTTGGGCTCCATGTTAATGCATTGAAATTTGGTCAAGAAAATGCATTAAATATAATATTTGTTTTTTTAATCTGAGCAAATGCTTCAACTTTACTACATGGATTTTATAAGTGTTGCATAATATCAGTAACCTTGATTTTATTGACTCAATGATGACACCTATAAAACCTTTTTTTTTAAATGTTCCTTAACCAAGACTGGTACCTTTTGATTCATGCATGAAACCCAGGCCCTCTGAAAAGAGTTCAGAACATTTTATGTCTATCAAATAAACTTTGCCTTAACAAATACAAATGGTTTAAACTCAAAAATTTAAAGTAAATTTTAGCATATTTCAAAATATTTCTACTTTTTAACACTAAAAAAATATTGCAAAAGACAATGGATTATTGCGACATTCGAAGTAAAATTTTTCCTTCACACGGTGTGTTGTCTTTGAATTAAAGGAAAGAAAATACTATTTTATGCAACTGAACCACTTTTGGTCTTAGCGTATAAGTCTGTCTGTGAGGATAGCATATAAGAGACATGCACTGAACTCACAGTCCTTGGGCACTCAATTGTTAAACTTAATAGATCTTCTTCAGTTATATTATAATCAACAAGATTATTACCAGCAGACTCCAATTAAACTGATCAAAACAACAATTTCTTGCAACAATAATGTGTATTTTCAATAAGAAAAACCCACTTCTTAGAATTCTAACATTTTCTAGGAAGCTAATTATAAGCAGAAGTTATATTTAGAAATAACACAACCACAAGATTTAAAATATTCTAGTAATTAGCATTAAAATGTAAAGCAATGAAACAGATTGGTACAAATCATTGATGGAGAGCGTATAGATAGAGATGATGCCACGCAACTCAGAATGCAGAATACATATAATATGGAAATTGGCAATGTCTCTGTTTTTAATACATTTTCAATAACAGCTGGGGAATACTAGCACTTTTGGAGAGGGAGAGGGAAAAGAGAGCCAATAAATTGCACACTACATTTTGGTAATCAAGCTTTTTATGCCAGCAATAATAAAGCCTGAAATAATTTGACCACTTTCAGTATCTGCATCCCATAAATTGACCTTGTTGACCCTTGGACATTTCTGAAATAAGACCTTAGGTTGACCTTTTCCCCTTAGCTCTATATCCAGAGTTCCATGAGTAAGGAATTTGAACTTCTTCATCTTTCTTATAAATCTGAAAGATGAGACATTGCGTCTGGCCACATCACTGTCCTTACCGTGTATTTCATTATAAAATTTCATACAGAATACTAGCTACAGTTCTTTAAGACCTTTTTAGCTTTATATCAATGTGTGAACAGCAACAAATAACGTAGCATTTCATGCATTGAACACATTCAAATTCACATGAGCGGGCACAACAAATACCCCCCTTTTAGGGTATTTTCTGAGGGTTAGAACTTAGGGTTAGAAAACAAGCACATGAAACCTGGCTCTCTAAAGGTGCTATTCTTACACCAGGGGAAAAATACTTTGCCTACATGTATGGTGGCTTTTCTGGATCTTTGTTGAAAATACGAGTGGGAACACCTCAGAAAGAGAAAAACGAACACATCTTGCATGGTACAGTACTGAGGAAAATATTACTAACTGTGTTCTAACAAATCAACGTCATGACCTTCAGACAGGTTTCCAACTCCGTAGTAATTCAAGAGGCAGGGCAAATTGAAGTTGGGGGAAATCAAGCAATGAGATCGTGTATGATCGGGGCCATGCAAATATATCGGCGGCTTTGCTTCACAACGATTTCCAGCTCTACGCGATGTCTTGCGTGAACAGGAACAGGGGCAGAGGAATCTGGATCCATGTTTCGATCTGTATGAAATCATGGCGTACTAGCGGAGGGTAGGGATGTCCGTGGCATATTACCCGTTAATAACTCACCCACACAGAATCCCTGGTAAAGAAAAAAAAATCAAGTCAAATTATAAAGTCAACATTGAAATTGATTTTAGATTAATGAAATCCTAACAGAATACAGAAGCAAAACAAGTCATGCATGGGCTTCTTTCTTTAATTAGGGTCTCGTAGAGCTCACATGGTAGTGAAATGAATCCAAGTGCTGTTTCCGTGTCCCGCGTAAGAAACACGCAGAAACCCCCAGTTGTCCCGGGTCTTTTGTAATCTGAAGAGCGTGTTTCTACTGCTGACACGCTGCTGACCCGTAGGGACGCGGCTTTTTCCCATATCTCGGTGCATCTACTGAGGGACTACCGGTATGTGGCATGCTTGACTGCACTTACCGTTATCATGCTTTCGACAGACCAGGCTGGGGTCACAATATTTCCCCTTCCATGATTTATTTCTATAAGTGTTGTTGTTACATGCATTGTTAGGCCTATTCCTTTCACGTTATTTACCATACAGTATTGAGTTATTTTGTATTCTTTTAATGGAACCTATACCCAAGGTAGGTGTTAAAGTAAACGTAAAAGAAATACCGTTACGTGGTCACATGATCTTATTGATGTGTGGCTCACTTATGAAATGAAAAAACAGTAACGCTAATGATTTGGAACGCACGTGCAGCGGAAGTTGCATTACCAAACATGGCTCTGGCATCATTTCCTGCTCAACATTGCTTCATCCAGTCAAAGGTTTCGTTATTTAGGTTGAGCTAAAAATTTCATTTTGTGTTTTTCTTAAATGTATTTTTGCAAAAAATCAGGTATAAAAATTAATCGTTTGTGCGATTTTTAACCAAAAATTCAAAACTTTTCCTATACCTTTGTAATCACAAAAATGATTTCACCAAATTTTGCGAGGGTGCCTTGCATGACGTCATAGAAGCAGAAGCTGGGAATGTTGTGGGGCTTTTTATTGTGATATCACATTATAACATCATCCATTAAAAAACCACAGGTCAAGAAAAACCTCCTATTAAAAATGCAAAGTTCTATACCCTTGATATATGTAGATTTAGTCTGATGCCATAATCCCCAGCCAAGTTGGCTTCAGCAGTCAGGGGTACACGTGCTAAATGGTACTTATTCCAAGGTAATGCGAACAAGTGGCAGAGAGAGAAATGTGATAGATGTGTAGAAATTAGGCATGGAAAAAAGCTAGTTCTGATTTGGAAGGCGAACATAAGGTGTTTTGAGTCCATCCCACCATGCACCAGTTTGGGGAAATTCACCTTAATAAGGTAATGTGGAATCACAAAAATACTATTCTTAATACATATAAACCCAAACTTTACACTCTTTTAGCTCACCCAAAGCACTAGTAGTGGGTAATTTTAGGCATGTCATGAATGTCTTGGGTTCTTAAACCTTTTTCCCCTTTTCCTGTAAACCTTTTTACTTTTTATAATCCATAAGTACTGACCGTGTTAGTAACAGTATAGTATACGGCAACATTGCAATGCATTATGGATTGGTTCAAAACACCCTCTGGATGGCGGACAGTGACAAAGTGAAATGTAGCCTTTCAGTGATTTAAATACTTCATTTGCAAAGACAAGGAGGAAAGAGCTAATAAAATGACCAGATACGATCTGAGTAATGGATTGTTTTTTTGTTAATGATGAAGTATCATTCAGGAAGTGTTTTGATTAACTGTATATACATGAGTCTCCCATTGTAATTTGTCTGTTTACAGGAAAAAAGATCTGAATTTATTTTTAAAAAAGGCGGTCATGAGGCATATAGATTTACTGCCCGGATTGAAATCAGACCACCTTGGTGATTCATTTGCAACACTTGTCATTCTCACCCCTGGAAAATGACTAAACATATAAAATAAAACAAAATCTGAGAAACAAGTAAAAATCTAATATCCTCAATGTCATAACATGTGTTGTCATCCAGTGTTGTTCAATGTCATCATGTTAACATCATAATTAAAACCATTGTAATTAATATCAAACAATGCTTTTATGCTGATTTCTACTGAAGACCAACTACCAGTTGTAACATAAGCAATCTGCTATCCTACTGAAGATGAAAACGGATTTTTAAGTTGTTACTTTCACTCACTCTTCACTAAACACAATGAATTTTCTACCCAGAAGCAACAACATCCTAAAAACACCTATCCATGGAATCTAAAAAACCAAAACATTAATTTTCAATCAGCTTTCACTTGCTACTCAGGGAAAATTAACTCTTAAAGATTACAAAAAACTGATTAAAATTCAACATTAATTAAAGGAATTTGATTTAAAATTGAGTGTTAAATAAGACACTTCAATATACCTACTGTAAATGGATTGAGTGAGTGAGTATTAAAATTTAACGCAACTAACACAATTGTGTCATATCGGTTCACTAAGTTGACTTGCAACAAGGCGATTTCAGAAAACAGGTGTCCCGAAAAACTGTGAAAATTCTGATTTTGGACACGGTGTTGTAAAGCTTTATATCAAAAATAATCCCCATCTGTAAGGATAAGCTGAGAACTGTTCTTTGGTACAAAAATTGTGAAATTCTAATTACGTATAGGAGCAAATACGAAATAAAGCCTAGGTTTATATACAAATCGCCTTTTATTTTCATTTTTAAGTTTTTTGGTAACCGAATAAACAGATACGGAATTTTTTGAGCGTCAATCTAGTACGAAATCGACATATCACAGAAAATATGGATGACTTGAATATCTCTCGTTGCACCTTTAAGATTATAAAAACATCTACTTTTAACAAATTCAAAAACCTGTATAACATACCCCCAGTAAATTCTGTCAAACATTTTTAAAAGGTAACGAATATTACACACAGATCAGCCCTCCTTCAGAAATTATCAATGAAGATGGCCGAATAACGTGTAAATTGATGTATGGAAAAAAGTGCACTTGAATATTAAATCTTAAGAATTTCAGTGAAATCATACATTAACGCATCCTCTGTGGAATTAGAAAAGCCACCCAACCACACACCTCATTAGTACCCCCACATAAGCAAATCAATTTGGCCATAAATATCCCCTTCCGACTATAGAATGATCAACAATGCCGCATTTCTCTCTAACACTCGCTCCAGTACAGCATAATAATTGGCCCCGAGATGTTTCATGAACATGACGTCACAGGACAACTGACCTACGCTTTCGCTGCACAGTGTCTAGTGAAAACATTAGATTTTATCACGATTACCACACTGCCACAGCATCTCCAAACATTTCTTTGCATCAATCAAAACAAAGGGCTTTGAAGAGGCCGAGGAGAGATCATATTGAAACTTAAGCAATTTCATTCTTGTTCTAAATAATTTAAAACCAGACTTCTACTTTCCACCTGTGATTTTTTATTTCCTTTTACATGCCTAGTACAGGTGTTATTATTTATTTTGGAAAATATTATTTTTTTATACAACCTAAACAGTGTGAATGTGTGTGTGTTCATGAATTTGTTCATGGGTGTATGTTACACATACAATGTGTGCAGGCATTTGTGTTAATATGTTAAGAACCATGCATTTATACCTGCTCTCAACTGATTAAACCAGTCTCGGGTATACAGTAGCTGATTTCTCGTGTTACAAGGCTAGTCGTCACTGTGAGTGACATAGCTGGACGTGTACTGTCAGTATTAGAAAACCTCAATTTATCTTTCCTTGAGTCAGTGACTGTGTCAACTTTTAAGAACCATTTCAGAGCCAAGACCAAAGATTTGGCATAATAGTCGTTTGTGTTGTTGGGAATTTCTGACAAACAGGGGCTATTGCAATTACAACCTTCTTGCATTGCATGATGTTTACTACCATTTGCTCATTACCCCCAGAATAAATACTAATGGTCACAATGTAATTACCATGATTTTTTTATCAATTACTTGACATGGTAAGATGGGTGACCCCATTTCGTTATGTATACAATTTTCATCTTCATTTATAAGTAAATCATCCTTTAGAAACCATGATTTAAATTTATGTCGTGGACGACAGAAATGTATCATATTATAAACATTCGCTGATTAACGTTCAGGTGTTGGGGGAAAATCGAAACATGGGAATTACTCCAAAATGAAAAAAAAACAGGTTCCCAAAAAATTGGGGGCGGCGTCTTTTCTGGAAATGTCCTTGGTCTTTAACTCCATGCTTGCCTTTTTGTGACTTTTGAGTCCGTGATCTGGTTCACTATTGGTGGTGAACTCAAAAATTATTTTACACAGAAGACAGACGAGAGAGAAAAGTGATTACATGTTTATACCAAGTTCAGGGAGGAAAAAAGGAGCAGGTAGCTACTAAGGATGCCTTTGATCCTCCGACTTTCCTACTTGAGGTCCTCTCATTGCAGAATCAATAGCTCTTTAAAATAAATAAGCACTCTCGAAATGTGAAATAAATGGCGATGGCTACGACATACTAGTGACGTCAAGAAGATACGAATTCTCTTGGACATGCTTCAGTTTCTGCGAGTCCTTGGGGATTTCTTATCTGGCGACGGAAGACCATCTCTCCTGTACATTCAGAGTGTCATGGCTACTAGAGTTCTGGCGTTGATCGCAAGTATTGTGGTCTCTCGTGGTGTTTTTCTTTCGCACATTTAATGGTAGGTAAAAAGTTACACAAATCCGTATCTCATGCGGGCGAGTCTTGGTCGGTTAGAGTGAACAACAAAGATGTGTTTCTCGTAAAATGAGTCGCTTGCTCCAACGTGAGACAAACTTCCGGTTGGCAGAAATAAATAACGTCTGGTGGAAGAGGAAAGTCTTCGTGGTCCTCTTGGATAAGAAGTAGGGACCAGTTCTGTTGTCTGGGCCACATCATTGTTGCTGTTTGGGCGACGAGCACCGACCAGAACAATATAATCACCAATCTGGACAGGAAATGTATTTCTTCTGCGTGGCCATGTTGTTTAAAGGCAAAACAATGTTTTTTAACAGTGTATGGTACCTGTTAGGTAGCCCCTTACTCGTCTAGTTAACTAGAAAAATCCATTGCACAGTAAGATTCCTAGAAACAAAAAAAAAACATTAATTTATAATTAAAATAAGGTGGTAGGACATTTACAACCTGATTATTAAGCCCCAAAAGGCAAATCTCAGAAAAAATGGGAAAAAAGCCGAAAAAATGCAATTTTTGTCAGAACAAAATTAACCCTAGTTAATGCCCTACCTACACTCCTAGAGGCCTATAAACACACACGGCGGCACTACATGTAAGCAAATTTTAGCTGCCCATGAACAGGCACCCATAAGCACTCATGCATTTAAATGTCATTTGAGCATTCACCCTCTCCCACCAGGCACGCATCAGCACTTGGGTTTTCAGAGCTCGAGGGCCACAGCGGGAAAAGTGTGGTAATTTGGTAATCTCACTCCCGGGAAACTTAGACTACTCGCGGGAAAATCCCAAGGCGTGATTCACTATAACTTGACTGAATTTCACACCCATTTATCAGCTTAACACAACAGTGTAAATTCTACTTGGAAATCCTACTTGTTTATCCTTTTGTTGACGTTCTGATGCAGTGATCAAGCATGAACGCCGGGCGGGTAAGGGGGTCTAATTATGTGTTGACGCTATCATTCAGCGAGTTGGAAACCCCCTTTCCATTTATTGTTGACACAGTGTAATGTAAACAGAGCGGCAAACATCAGAAAAACATTTGGATGATTAAAGGTGCATTTTGTGATTTCAGCACCTTCTGTTTTATTCATTGATCACTAGATATCCTTAAGAAAAGCCTATTCCCAAAATTTGAGCCAATCCCGATCTTGCGAGTTTGTGTTATGAGCAATTAATTGTTTCCCACGGTACATAGGTACTGGGCTGTAATTTGTCAGTTTAAGGACAGAAATACAAAATTGCAAATTTCTTTCAGATGCGGCCGAATTTGCATGTAAGATTGGGCACACATGGATTACTAAGGCTAATGGTTCACATGATATAAAATCTCAACATCTTTTACGTAAGTCGGGGGACGAGGCTGTGGATCACGAAATGCCCCTTTAACAGGTTTCACTTCAACCTCTGTCAAGATCATAACTATTAAAACTAATTAATAACACTAAGTGTAAACAAACATCTAAGTAAAAAATTAAAATAACCTTAAAATATATAGAATAATTTTCATAATAAAGTTCGAGTAAGGCGTCAAAATTTGGTCGTCGGAGGCAAAATACTAAAAAAACAACACAAAAAAAACTTCAATGACGTGGTTGGAAATCCTTGCCAAGCAAATGGGAAACCCGCCCTGGTGAATCCCCACTGATCTCTACTCTTGGGAAAATGGCGTCCACATGCTTTTCTGCTTTGGTTACATTCTGTTCAGAAGTCATACTTTGAGTCATAGACGATAGAGGTAGAAAATTGTCCATGGTTGACACAGTGGACAGTATTTACTCGGAGGATACGAACAGGTTATCGTTCTCACCAAATAAAACTGACTCGTCTTTATTCCATGTCCAATACGAAATTCAAAGAGAACATTGCGTTTGTTTTGTTGTGGATTCAAGTTCACGCCCACTGACCTCATTCGTTTGCATTGCTTTGGTGTTTGCCGCCGACTAGGCGTTGAATAAAGGACAAAAAGGGGTTTGTTAGCTTCTCTAAATTGGCACAGTAATTTAAAGTTTTAACGCTTGCGACAATCATTTTGTTATTTTTCCAGTTTTTAACACATAAAAATACAATTAAAAACGAAAATTTTTTATTTTTTGATTTTATTCAAATGCGATTAAAATAGTTAAATTTTTCAAATCCATGATAAAATGAGAAATCCATATAATTTTAGGATGCGGCGAAAAAGCTTTGTATCGATTTTGTTTAAAATGACAAAGATGCCAGTGTCAAACATTGTTCCCAAGGGAGTTGGAAGCACTAGAAAACTGTGTAGTTTGTGATTAGGTAAAGTAAAAAAATACAACTTTTGTTTTTCAGCACTTGAAAACACTGTGTAACCTGCTTTGGTCCGCAATATGTTGAGTGCGAACCTTCTAGGGGAATTGGGTTTCGCGGTAGCGGCATTGTACTGAATTCTGGAATAAAACACGTAACTTTTGTGGCCTCTAAACCTAAAATGTTAAGCTTTCTTATATGCGCTCAAAAAGTGTAAAAATGTTGCACCAAATAAGCGCTGTCTGATTACTCTGTGATTTTGCAAAAAATCTCCAACTTCAAATGGGGCGAGACTCTCCCCGCATACACCCCTCCCGCCACTCACCGCGCCGGGAAAGGTTGAGATTGTTTCCCGGGAAACTTTGCATTTACAAACCCCTGCTGAGGGCCGTGGCCAATTCGCATGAAACTTTGCTATTTTGTGGTAAATTTTTGGGTTGTGGAGTAAGATTAATTGATTGTATCTGACATTGGAACGGGCCGATTTTGCAAAAATCTGCTTCCCTGGAAATAAATACTTTAAGTAATTTAAAATTCCATTTGCCAGAACATATCCGTTCTGTTAATATATTAGGTAAAGCAGCAGCTGTCATTGTAAAGGAAAAAAAAACATTTGTCAAGTTCTAAAAAACCTACTCATCAAGCCAAGTAAAGATAAGGATTTTGTTGTCCACAGCGTGTTCATTCCCATTTGTCCGAGGAAAATTATTAGTTGTTACAGCCATTTAAAGGTGCATGTCAATCATCTTTGGGACCCCCAGATTTACAACGGAAGTAGTATCAGCACTGGCTTATAAATTTTTTCCCCATCACTAAATGCCCATTTCCGAGGCATCTATCAGCACTCTAATATAACCATGATTGCCTAAGTGTCTGTGTCCTGTTAGGTTAAAGGTGGATAACCGATTCGACAAACTCATAAATTATCAAGATTCTTAGTACCAATCAGAATAGTTCCTATTTTTCTCATTACCATTACCCCAGTGATCATGATCAAATTTCTCTCTCTCTCATTGACAACCTAAACAACACATTTTTTTTAAAAGGATTTTTTTTTTTAAAATGCAAATTTTAAAAGCAATGCCACGACCTCTTTGAGGCCCATTTGACGTTTATGGGCTTTTAAAGAAAAATAATACCAATTAACAAATAATCAACTACCTGATTAGAGGTATTTGACCACCCCTAATCCCCCATTTGTCCTTATAGGCCCCCCACCCCATCAGACCATGTCCCCACAAACCATGACAACAGCAAGCAGCCCAAAACTACTGCCTACCACCCAGATTTTTGGCATGTCCTGTAACAATAGGGTACCTAACAATACCTGCAAATAAGGCCAAAGCAAGCTAATATCAAAAATCGGATGTTTTAGTCAGTAGTGTCTGAACGAACACTTCCTACAACACGTAATTGAATGGAGATCATAGTCTTTGAACACTGCAGTTTTTCTTCTCTTTTCTGTCATTCCTTTAGTTTGAAAAGTACACTGGTAACTGAAAACGTCTGAATTTGGGCAAATGGCGGAAATTTTATCACTCACAAACAATGAGGGAATTATCTATTGTTACTTACATCCTACAATTCACAAAATTCAGACAAATTCGACATAAGTTCGACACTTGCACCCAAATCTGCATTGTATGAAACGCAATCACTGACTCAACAGGATTATAGATTAGGGGTTTGACACAATAGGACAAGTAGATTACAATACTTGAAGTTTGTGTATATCATAGCAGCACTTATTGTTGTTTATCATTGGCCTCCTTTGTAATTTATTGATTTTGTTCTGGGTGGCAAATCAATTAACTTTGGGTGGGCAAATTGTCTGAATGTAGGTCTGAATTTTAAGTTTAATTCCCTATTCATACAGCCTTCAGAATTCAGACCTATTTTGGCCTAAATTAGCATTGCCAATTACCAGTGTAAATTATGAGGATTATATCCTTCAACTTTTAAAAGGAAATTTTTTAGTTTTTTTGTTTTTTTGAATATTTGGAAAATTTGGTAGTTATGAAGTAATATACATATAAATCAGAAATAAGAGTTCAAAATTGTCACTTTGTGAGTATTTTGCCGCTTTTAATTTCCGCCCATAGCTTACTCGCACACGATTCCGACAAATCCAACATCGCAGGGAAAGGGTGACTCAAAGTGATGAGACATCCATATTAACGTCGTTTTGACCATCATATCGCAGTTGTGCCACTTTCCTATAACTGCCTGATCGATGTGTTTTATATCAATAATAATTAAAACACAACGAATGAAACAAAATCATGTCATTCTGTAACTATTTTCAATTTTATTATTACTTTCATTAATCCATCCATATTACAACAGTGTCAGCAATAACAATTCAGTCACACCATGTTTTGGTCATCACTTTGACGTCACGAGAGAGCAAAATTGGGCGCTTTTGATCAATGATGCCATGGCGAAAAATCCGCCCGTTTTCTTCGTCCTTCGTATGCCAAACAAAAAGCAAAATTAAAATGCCTCTATTTTGGTTAATTTTACATCAAATTGTATATTTTTTCCGGAATTTGTGATGTATGTACTTATATGTTATGAATGCAAGTCAACTGAGCTTGACCAAATCTGACATATTTCCTTTAAGCTACATTTCTGCAAATTTAAAAATATTTTGCTCATCCGGATGAATCACTGAAGTGTCTTTAAATGAAAAACTCTTGGCCATGACAGCAAATGTCATTACAATTTGAAGATTGCATGTCAATTAAGTTACTGCAAAACTACCTGCTCCCCCCCCCCCAAAAAAAAAATAAATAAGATTGCACTTGCAGCCCTATGGCCCTAAAATTTTAATTTGTGACCTCTCCTGGAGAAGAGTCTATAAAGTTTGAATTTGATATGCTCCATGAAGCTATTTCTGGATGTTTTTTTGCCACTAATGTGTAAATTAATGGCCGGCATTTTTGGTCCTATGGGATTTGAAGTAAAAAATAAACATTTTTTACGGGCCATGGCGCGATCGCTAATAGCCTCACACATGGTCCCAGAACCCCCAGATTGTACCGGAATTGTCAAATTTTGGTATCTGAAGATAAACTTCTATTTTTCTCATTTCCCCTGTGAAATCTTAGGGCTAAAGGATGTTTTGGTTTCTAAGTTATGACTGAGTGAAAATGGCCCTATTCAAATCAGCCATCCAATCAAAATGGTCTTAAATTGGCGCAAAACTTTTACAGATCTATGGGGTTTTGGGGTGAATGGCATTCTATCACGAATGCAAACTTTAACACGAAATCGATTCATCCCCGCTTTATAAACAAGAAATTTGTCTTAAAAAAGACAAGCTCGCTGAGCTATTGTTTGACAGGGGGTAGGCCATGGCCAACCTAACAGCAACAGCGAATCTCACATCTTACGGGAAAGTGTAAGCTCAATATTGTATATTTATTGACCTCCTGGTAAGAATAACAATAGTCATATAGCTCTGAATTTGAATAATGCAACATCTTTCATGTATGCAATTTCTGTCAAAACACCGGGGAACAATTCCAGTCCCCGCATCATTATTATTTGTTATTGCAGTATGTGCATTTTGCCTTGGATAAGAGTTGAAACCATTTGTTCAGACATTTATATATTGCTTATTTTGTGATTATATTCAAGAAATTCGTACTTGTTCTTCAAACAAGAAAACGTGAAAAAATTTGTACATAGTGTAATAGTACGACGTATAAAATGTTTCACTAACTTTGATGATCTTTAGAGAGAAGATGAAATAGCAACAGCTAGTACAAGTATAGAGCTGGTAATTTTCATCAGCACTGGCAATATAAGATATTTTGCATACATGGCCTAAATTTGTCATTTTGCATATATGATTATATACATGTCTTTTGTGTAATTAAAATCAACACTCCTTATATGATAGCTCTTAATATATTTTGGAAATGAATTTTTCATTGTTGTCTGGTTTAACCTGATATCACAATCGGGGTCATTTGTACTCAGTTAGAAAACAACTAAGAAGTGAATGACTACATCACTTGTGTGGAAAAAATGAGACTCCTTGTCGCATTGAACAATTTTGCATTAATTATGTGAATGAATGTTTATAATGCATGATACATCATTCTTAAACAAAACAAAAAACTTTTTCTTTTTTTAAATTTTTTAGTTTTTTCGTTTTTTTTAAAATAATTGAGATATTTGCATTGCCAATGATTTAATGCCATGCTTGTGATGTATTGACAGTCCATGAATTGCAATCATTTATTGTAAAACATCCCAAATTATATCAGTGTAAAAGTTAGTCACATACGTAACACCTGCCATAACTGTCCTTAGGCCACGAACTCAATGTTTCTGTAGTAACTGTTGTAAATGTTTTTACTGATTGGGTTTACCCCTATGTGGGTACCTATAGAATAGCGATATCAAATCTTTTGCTATCCAACTTTCTAGTGGTTTTACAGTTGTCATTGCATTTAAATTAAGATGCAATAATTTGCATATGTCATGACCTCATGTTCTGATATTTTGCAAACTTGGGTGCACACATTGATTATTGGTAGTCCGAGTATGTAAACGTTCAATGCACGCAATTTTGAGGCAAAAATGTTATTAAACTTGTGTTCAGTTGGTTTGGTAATTTTTGATTACACGTCCGATTTAAATATAGGCCTCTTGTTCGCTTCTTATTTTATTTGTAGAAATTTTGTATTCAATCAGAATTGTATTCAGAACTAATAAGTACAGGTGTTAATTATATACATGCCCCAATCATGTAGAAACCAAGTATGTCATTAAAGCATAAATCGAATGGAACAAAAAAGCTCCCGCTGTCCCATTGGAGGATAGCTGTCCAGAACTATTACGAGCATGAAAATCGACACAATAATATTGTCGCCACCTTGGTATATTACTGATCTAGTAGTTGCCCCTGGTAAGCAACAGGTGTGGAGAAATTTGTCTACTAAATAAGATACATTCGCGCAAGCTAGTAGCTGACGTGTTGTTAACATCATGTATGTTGCTGTTATAAACAATCACAACCACAACAACCATAAAATCATATCTGTGAAACTCTATTTGTTTAGGTTGACCTAATGTTATAGGTGATATAGTTCGTGAAGATCTCCATGTAAAAGATATCTACATCTATGTCATTATATGGAGTGTATTAAAAATGTTTGAATATAGTAAGTCCTTCAACATAGGATTTAATAAATTTTTCGACATTCCAGTTTTGTACTAGAAGAACTCAGATTTGAATTAAAATATGAGCGCAATTCCTGTACACTGTTCTACCATCAACAGACCCAAAATCACACATTTCTTTGTTGGTAAGGTACATGTACAAGCGTCTCAGATCAGTTATTTCTCCCTGGGCCCCCTTTTCTTTCACTGTGGTCAATGTAAACAATTGCATTGGGGCAAGTTACGCATAATATAACTTAACTCTCAACATTTCGCCAAAAATACGGAATGATAATGTCCCACTTCTCACTAAGAAAACATTATTGCAGAATAGTCCACAACGAACAAACATAAATTTTCCACTAGAATTAACATGAGAGGTAATTTACGCATTCTATAGTTAACAAACATTGGTCAAGACACGTTTGTACTATAGCTTCTCTAACACGAGTTTGCAAAGGTCGTTGAACTTTATTTGCAGTGTTTCATTTTGGCAATCTGAACTGTCAACATCCTGATTACAAATGACTTTTTATGTGGGGTTCTGGCTTCTACTGACATTGTGGGTAGTTTTCAATTAATAGATCATAAATATTTTCAAACCTTCAAACTTAGAAGAAAACAAGTTTTTACAATGGCGTATACTTTCTATAAAGCGTCGCGTCAACAACAATTTACGCATGCGATATTTTTGTTAATGCGCGTACCAAATAATTCCAAACACGATTTTCATCCTTTCAAATTTCATACGCTGTATCCATGATTTTTGTGCAAATGAAAATGATTTTGTACATTTTAACATTAATTTCCTTATACACTAATTCATGTAACGTTTTCTTGCGAAATATTTGTTATTAATATCCTAGTATATTCTTCCGCTAGGTAAAGACGTTTTCATTAAGCACAAAAGTAGGCCGGCCTCTTGCATGAACCACTCATCACCAAATCTCTACTCAGTAATTAATTCTTCACCGAATTAATTTGTAGCATTACTTCTAAAGTAATAACCTCCTTTTTCAGTAATAATAATAGTATACTTAACAAGCGTAACTTCCCAGTGCACTAGTAATGGGCACGTAGCTATGTTCAATACAAAAAATATTGCTTTTATATCGGTCGCTCTTGGCAATTCGGGGGTATCGACTGTCATTAATGCAAATATCAATTACTAAACACATTTCTCCCCCCAACATCATTATTATCCCCGTCACCAAAGCACCAGGTTCTTATTCAAAAACAACGACATGTGCTTTTCAAAATTATTTTACAATAAGTGGTCATACACCCTCTTCACATAACGAAAAACATACTTCAATATAAATATACACCTATATTGCACACGTGTATTTTTGACTCAGCACTGCATTACATTCATTCATCATTCCTTTGTAATATACAATACGAATTACCAGTGCATTTCATACAACTACCTTCGATAGCGCCTTACATATCATTAATACACCCCTCCGTTACAATCTAATATACACGCGATCGTGTAAGAAAAGAACCAGTCCGGAAACTGACTCTTACGAGAATACATCTAAAAAACAAGCCAATCAGGGAACGTTTCAGTACGCGTTCAGACCACGAATTGCACTATCTCTACAGGCCACTTGTACATCTAACGGCTTCCATATGACGGAGTCCTGTAAAAAACTGCAGCAGTGACGGCATACCATTCTTCAACTAAATGGAATATACATTCACCGCAGCACTTTCTAACAAGCGAAGGGCCACCATAGTCACATGAACGTATCGCCATTCAAAATTATATAGAACTCTTCGATCAATAATCTTATTAATACATGATTAAGCAGGGATCTGAGGTGTGGACGGCTCAAAATACAAATTGCAAATGAAATTCAGGACGAAAATTCAGGACCTTTCTTTTGCTTTTTGTGTGGACAACATCGAGCTTCCGTTCAAAAGTTATGGTCAAAAATTAACGAAAATGTAACTTCGCGAGCGAATTTATATTGTTTTAATTTCTTATGTATTTTATTGTTTTTCAAGCTGCGATATTTACTTTTCGGCTTTAAAATTCTATATCTCCAAAAAAAACTAATTTTGCTGTTGATCTCTAAGTTTTAAAATTATTAGTAAAAATTCAATCTCTAATTATTTAATATATAATAAGAGCAAAACAGTGTTTCTAAAATATACAAAAACCTAAAAAACAGTGTTTCTAGACTAAATTGCCGATATCTCAAAAGTGAATTTTGACGATATGTCATTGCGGCGCGCAGGATTTCTCGAAAAAGATTTACCCTAGAGAGATGGGATAAAAAGCAAATTGAAGTATACTAATTGGGCTATAGAATGAACCACCATGGTGCCAATAGCACCATGGGAACAGGATTTAAGGGGGGTCAGTAGTCATAAAACGAAACAAATATTTTTTCCCTTTCTTGACTACTGACCCCCCTTAAATCCTTAAATACATAAGAAATAAAACGATAAATTTCGCTCGCGAAGTTGCATTTTTCGACCATAACTTTTGAACGGAAGCTCCGATTGTTGTCAAACAAAAAGCAAAAGAAACGGCAATTTGTCTAAATTTCAATTTGCAATTTGTATTTAGCCCCTTCAACCCCATATTCCACCTTCAAGGTGCTGGTTCCGATTTTTGTCAACCTCATGTTCTCTACATAATTAATATGAGAGCCTGACACTGTACATGTACAAACTGACCATCAAGTACGTGGGAAAAACGCTTGCGGTTTTGATGCTCGACGCGATAATGCATATACCACGCACTATTCAATCACTGTGCTAATATTGTGGTTAACCACTAAACGTCGGGTTTTTGGTTTACTGGAAGTGAAATGGATTTGAGGGCTCAAATTCATGACGACAATGAGAAAAATACGGCCTTGCATCTGATTATCAAATCGATACTACTTCCGGGTAAATCAGGGCGGGTGGTCCCAAAATACGATGGAAACGCCCCTTTAAACTGTGGGTGACCCAATGACAACCTTTGTCCCACCCCACCCCCCACAATTTTTAAGCATGATGTTCACTGAGGCAAAACAAATACATGACATACTACACCAGGTTTTCTGACAGGTCCTAGTATGTCTCCATTACCAATTTTCTGCATATATCTTGTCCGGATAGTGTTGTATAATTAATATTAAAAATGCTTGCTAAGTAGCCTTGGGAGTCGATCGATGCTCGTAATGGTTAATCTCTGGGTTAATCCTATTGTGTTAACATGTACAAATAGTGCAGCAAACTTGACAGGTAAACTCAGAGCAGAGAGAACGAAGGCGAGATGGATAGATTTTGCAATCCGATTAACCAGGAATCACCCATTCATAAGATCATTGTTAGGCACTTCAAAGGGCCACTCGAATGGACCTTTGAAGTAATGTGTTCAACCGCCTCAAGCTTGGGCGTTCGGTAAGGGTTCACAACGGAAGTAATTGCTACACAAATACACACTAAAATAGGCTTATTAATTTTCCAGCAAAAAGATCTCTGCTGGCAATGAACTCCGCGGTTGTTTGACTGATTTGCTATCATTTTAATCGTTGGCGAAATAATTGAGGAACAGTGACTTTTTAACGAAACGGAAACGGCAAAAATCGGACCCTTTTTCGGTAAGCCACATGATTCAGGTTTTGGGGGTCAATAAAAGATGTTATTACTTTTAGCCTAATTTACCAATACTCGGTTATTTCCTGAGAAATAGTATGATGAATGATAGATAGTGCATTGTAATACATCTCAACCATACTTTTTTGGTCAGAAAGTGTCCAAAAGTGCCAAAATAACTTTGAAAATTGGGGTTCAAAGTTGTTGATAACTGCGATGCAAAGGGGGGGGCGAGTACGTTCGCGGTATGGTCACACCATAGTGTATAGACACTGTGCAAATACCAATTGAAAAACTGGGTAATTGGAATGTTTCTGGGAAGTGGGGGGGGGGGGGCCCAAGGGGGGGCGGGGGTCCATAGTACCAACATTGAGTTTTTTGCGAGTTCGCGGTTACGCAATCAAATTTTAAAGGAGTTTTTTGTAATTGTCTGATTTATAAGACGCTACTCCTGATACAAAAAAAATTAAATCCGCCCACGGCTCATTAGAATAATTAGGTGCGGTCC
>JAMKCH010012330.1:0-65050 GCA_023653785.1 Ophioderma brevispina
CTAAACCGAGCTAACAACAAATTGTAATCAGAGGTTTTGGCGATATGTTTCTCCGGATGGTTCCATGTGAGGGAGAAAACATCCCATGAAAAATCGGACCATGTCCGGTGTGAAAATTGACATTCCTTTCCCATGCATTTACAGTATATTTTAACATTTAAAATATTCTAGAGAACTTAAAGAGAAAGTGCCAGAAAAGCATTTAGAACATTAAGAATAGTGGAGAACTTATAATCAACAAGTGTAGAGAGGTCTATAAAAGGTCCTTTAAAAGTTTAAACAGTTGTTTAACGGGTGAACTGAACAACCGTAAGCTGTTAAAGTGGCACTGGCACATTTTCACAAAATATGTAATTTCTTCAATTTGCTCTCAAATGATAGTCTAGGCCATTGGAAGAATAGAGATACATTTTACCCATAAAAATAACATACTAAAAACAAATAGGGACGTTAATAAGAAGTTAAACACATCCAGGTAATTTGTAGGCTAACTTTTAAGTTTTCCATAACTTTAATCAACAAATGTGTATATTACAGGAATATCATAGACTCGTACTCTTTGATATTAAAACCACAAAGGTCAATGACCGGTCAAACAGGGTCCATGGCGTGGGAAACATGCATACGGCTTGCGTTTTCTTGTGTTAAACGCCATTTCCCTCGTCTGCTGAATTAATGTCGCCGGCGACATTAATTATATAATCGTTCTGTTTACCCATAAGGACGCTGATTTGATCTTAATCATTTCAGGTGAGGGCTAATGTATATAAAAGCTTTACAACCATGCAATAATATCGATTTTGAAAAATATTTAGGGCGCACTATTTTTCATATGTGCCAGTGTCTCTTTAAACAACGCGTTTTTATAAGGAATTGATGATGTAATCTGTAAACTATTTATAGGGATGATGTAATCTGTAAGTACTACAGTGTATAGATGTATAGGGTAACAGTACGGCAACCCGGGTACGCCAAGTCTAATAGTAATGATGTAATACTTCAGTGATCTCTTGAGAAATGTAGAAGCTTCTAATGGAAAACTATATAAAAGAGGGAGTAAGTTAGCTTGAGGAGAAAAGTTAATTCAAGACAGGTAGTTTGCATTGACCATGGAGATAGCCAAGATAGGCTGATATTTGTTGATAATTCTGCACTTGAGAAATAACTTACTTTGGAGTTGGCAAGTGTGTGCATTACTTTGATGTCAAGGAAGAATTCCGGGATATCCTTTACAATCAAAACAAAGGAATATTTACCATCCACACATGTTATCCTTAGTGCTGCGGTTTGTTGGCAACGGCATAAGCGAAAGTGACGTACCTCCCGACAAGTCCGGAGTGATATATACACACTCCCAATCCTCTAAAGACGCTGATTGCAGGATCAATCAAATAACAAGGAAAGAAGCAGAAAATAACTTTCATTTTGCGCGATAAAATTAGAAGATTTTTAGAAATAGCACAATCAACCATATTAAACTTCATCATGAAATTTATTCCAATGAGCCGTGTATAAGTAATCGTTGGTAGGGCTGACATGTGCTCGTTGAAAAACCGGCTTTGAACCATAGTGCAATGGCTGACCAAGCCAACTAACGCTTGAGCTACATCTCGATGGACTGTCCATATGTACCCGTCTTCAAAATTCTACATGCAACAAATTCTTTTTTATTTTTGGCCTTAGGATTAGGGTATTTTGTTAGTGTAAGGCCATGAATAAAAAGAATTTGTTTCCTGTACAATTATAAAGGGGGTACATATGGAACTCTTTCCCGTGATTTCCTCCATCAATTCACTTGCGCAGGAAATTATTAAATGACGGTGTTCAAGGTAAATTTATTTACGCAACACGGGCTGTGAGTTTCTAGTTTGGTTTTCAGTTCATATTGAATGATACTTTTAGCAGTATAACTATTCCCTATTCAAAAATAAAATAGAAATATTTTTTTCCAAATTAGAAAAATATGAAAGGCAGTGCAATTTTATTATGACACTAAATCCTTTTGTAGTCCCTAACTGGGAAACAAACTTAATACATAATGTTCATAAAATGACTTTTATACGCATTGAATTGTATGGAAATAATCGTCTATAACACTTTAAAATCGTGATTTAACCCAACACATCAATCAACTTGTGTCATCGTAACAATCGGATCAGTGCATATTGTAATGCTGGAGAATGTATCTATTTCCATGTTTTTTTGTTTAAAAAGGAACATACTGTTTGAAACACCGTGTAGTTTCGGCGAGTTTCGCTGCTTCAAAGTTTCCCCAATCAACAACAAACAATTTCCTGTGTTTCATAATAAAGGTTATCACCAACATACCTTAAGGTATGACGATCATGCAGTCAAATTTTCAATATGATGTTTTCTCCATAACATGGAAGCATTATCACCAGAAACATTAATGTCAAATTTGGAGTTATAAATCGGTCCAGTCGTTTTGATATTCATAACCAATATGCAGTCATTTTTTTCCAAAGATCAAAATGCCATTTTGTCTCAAAATTGTAGTGTTAAGGTCATAATCAACACCTTATATTAATGTTCATTGGATAAAAAAACAGACACTCTAAATCCATTTTAAAAGCGGTTATGAAGATGCCTATTAACGGATCTGTTTTCGTGTATGCTGGCTAAAAAAAAGTCGGATCCCGACTTTAATTGTTCAAACAAATAGCATCGACATTAAAAAATCATAATTTCTTGAACAAAATTACTACGCGTGTACGCTTAACACTTACAGTGGTCTTTACTAAACCAATTTCCAACAAACACAGTGTGCAAAAATGCACTTTGTTTGAAATAGGGGGCGCGGTTTGTTTACATTTTGAAAAAAATCGCTGATAGTGGCTTTAACGTAGTGTTAAAAAATGGGTACCACTCCTGATAAAGGCAGCCCATTTTGTCTAGCACGTATATACCCACACTATACAACAATAACCACACCTTCCATCTTGAAAAACTCTCCCATGGACCCACCAATATACACAACATTTGTTTTATATAACAATTAAAAAAAAAAAACAAATATTACCAAAAACATCACAGTGTGGTATTTTATGGTATAAGCAGGTTCATTAGCCCCATAGGAAGACATCCCCAACCTAATGACAAAAAGGACATTTGGCGCACTACATGGTGATCAGAATCTCGGCTGCGGCCGTTAGATAGATCGATAGAAAGATAGAGGTAGATAGAAGATAGATAGATAGATAGAGAGATTAGATAGATAGCTAGATAGATAGATAGATAGATAGATAGAAGATAGAGAGATAGATAGAAAGAATGATAGCTCGATAGAAGATAGATAGATAGTAGATAGAGTGTGTGTTAATAAATGAGGGGTCGACCACATTGGGACGTTTGGCTCTATAACATTTCAAAATGAACACAATTTGGGCATTCAATTTCACTGGGGTAATTAAACCAATTATAGCTTTCTTCTGATCAAAATCTCAAAATTGATGGAGGAAGGAAAGTGGCGGGATGAGGGTTTTTCACAAATTTCATTTGAATCCAATACTTCATTTTAACATGGAGAAGAAAATTGGGTGTAATTAGGTTATATTACTCAGGTGACGCCACAATATTGCGGCAACCGTAAACATCCCATATTAACATCGTAAAGGATTAGAAGTAGCTGTGACAAATATTTTGCAAATCGAACGACGATAAAATACGGCTTCCAATTGATACCAAATATCAGTTTTGTGGGGGTCGACTCCAGGCTGAGGTCGGGTTGGAACCCTTTAGATAGGCAATATAGATATCAATGATATTATCAACCTAAACTAAACATACTAAATATTTGCACTTTTCGTTTGAAAACACTAATACACTTTTGGTAATTTCCCTTTGGATTTTTTTTAACTTCTTAAGAATGCACTATTGGATTATTTTAACAGGTTTATTTTCAATTTCCCTTTCAAAATGTTTGGTAATCCATAGACAAAAAACTCACTCAAATATTCGCCAATTGGATTAGTGGTCATTTCATTAAAGACATCATGATTCGCATTTTCTTGGTATTTATAGTGTTCAGGAAGTAGATGCCCCAAAAGGGCCCATTATCATCTGCATATTTCGAGTCACCGGTAGCTATTGTTGCTTTGGAGGAATGTCCGCGACTAAACAATGTACACTATAGCGCTCCTAGCGATCGACATTCTGCAACATGCGCAAGATTTGTTGAAACTCTATGGCAAGCCATGACCGTAAATAAATCTAGGACGCTAGCGGCCCCATGTTAGTTTGCAAATTTTGTTGTGGGGAAGAAAGAAGAAATTACCCGAGATGTACTTCGAAATTCCATCCAAGAAAAACGCTCTCACATTTTCGTAAAACAGCAAATAAAGGATAACAGTAACACAGCACGTTCTTTCATACTGGTGCAATGAGACTGATTTCTTACGTTCCAAAAGATCCTGGTAAACCACTATTGTTATCAAGGAGGGGGGGAGGCTGTGTTTCGACCTCGAACCGGCAAAACTACAACCGAAAAAGTGAATGGTCGGAGCATCATGATTCATCATCACTCACTACGGCTTCGAGTTTGGACCATTTTGCCATGTCATATCACGATTTTTGCATCACTAGTGGTAGGAAAGAACACAAACGTGCCTAGATTCAAGCTATTGTGTTTGGAAACTCAGAAGAATGTCTCAATTTTCAGTCGCTCGATCGATGGCCTGAATACAATTCGGAAACCTTGCACTCTTAACGCAGTGGCAAAGCGATCGTTCTGCTCATAGCAGAGGCAGCTTCACAACAAAACACATGTCTGGCTATGCGAATTTCTGATTTTGGCCTAGATTGTCAATGATGTTATGTTCCCATTTTCATAGTTTTTTTCAGAAAATACCATGATGAATCATGATAGGGGTTGCTCATCTGAATTGTGAGCCGATTCATTCTTCTTCACGGTAGTTGTTACTGCCTTTTGAGTTTTTGATAAAACGTGTTTTTCACCATGGCATAGTCTATCGTGCCGCATATGCCGGGCATAGCATAGCCTATGCCTCCCTTCGAATGCAAGTGGCCTATCCCCTTATGTGAAAGACACAATGTGCAGCATGACGAACGTGCTTAATCCTGAAGGGTGTTTCTGGCATTTTGTGCTAATGCATGAATTATAAATTAGAATTCGCCATTGTCATGATTTTATGTGTATTGCTCAAAATTACTTCAGAACAGTATGGCCTTTAAGTTTAACTCAAGGGTTAGGCCTACCTAAACAGGCCAGCAGTTAGTGTTAATGCCATTAACTCAACTTTTAGTACGATTACTGATAACTGCTGGCTAACTGCTGGTCTACAATGCTAGGCCCTATAGGTTAGGCTGGCCTAGGAGGTATCTAGGCTCAGTTTGGTTACACATGCAGATGATCTCTATTCTTTTGTCCATAAACTGACTTGCTACAAGATATCAAAACAAAATTTACATGCATTCAGGTATCAACTGAATTTTAAATAACCTTTTTTTGAGGATAAGAAGTTAATGAGGGCTAGGCATCGGCCCGCCCTACATAGAAAAAAAAAAAGCAACACGCAGATCTTGCACGATCTCAAGTTGGAAATAGAAGGCTCACACGTACATTTGGACACTTCAGACAAGTAGTTGACTAGCCTGTAGTTACGCGGAAGTGATGTATCACGAAATGACCTTTAATATTGCCACAACTAGTCAGCCTCGTGAGTCGCGACCAGTGACATGACATCAATATGATATGCAAAGTTGTGGATGGTTGGCGGGTCGGTGTTTGTTTTGTACTCAATATGTAAACATTCCTTGCATTGCAATACCCCAATAGTCAATCCTGTGTTAACAACAAGATAATTATGTGGCTAGGCTAGGCTTAAAGTCAAGGTGTCTAGGCTAGGCCCGGGTAGGGTTTAAAGCTTACGATGCCTGCCTTGCTACGCTACACTATACTTTGTTCGATTAAGCACCCAAATACAAGCAGAAATTACGGATTCGTTCCGAACGTTCAAAAACAAAAGATACTTGAGCATTGTACTTAATCACATGGACGCTATGCAAAAATATACACACTGCGTTTTCGCACTTATGAGGCCACCATTTGGTTCACATAGAGCAAACCGATAGCGCATGCGCGCGAACCGGGAATTTGAGATCCCGGAAGTGGACGTTTGAAAAAGTAAACAAAGCCAAAAAAGTCTCTACTGGCTAAGCCGGAACATATCCCAAATTTTATGTTTTGAAGCACGATCAAACAGAAGTAAGGGTGAAGAAAATGTACCATAATGTCTATAGCGTGTGCAAAATTTAGACAAGGCGAAGTTGTGTGAAATTGAAATAAAAGAGAAGAACTGTAAAAGAAGTGTTTAGAAAAAAAATAAAAAAAATAAAAAGTTGCAAAATTTGGGTCTTCAATTTTGAACAGACAATCGCAAATCTCAAAGCATTTTTGGAAATTTGGGCTTTCAAAATTTATAGACTACAATGCTACTATTGTGCTTAAACGTAAACCTCGTCCAACAGTAGCCTGCATTTTGTAAAGAGAAGTTTCTGGATCAAAATTTGATGGTGGCCGTTTCTGCCAGGCTTGTAAAGTGCACGGTAGCGCATATCGTGTTGATACGGCACTGGCCTGTCATCCGGCAATCTCACGAGATCTACTGCTGATGATGGAACTGACTTCGAGGGCATTCTTGTACCATATCAAAAAAGGGAAAATCATCAAAAGCCCAGTTTGGCTACCCGGGTTGACTTGAAGGTCAAATTCAAGGTCAATACTTAGCCTCAACTTCAACTAGTTTTAAGTTTAAGGCTATAGGTTCTTAGTTGTCTGATTTGGATTCACTTCATGTCCTAGGGCTATAGAAGCATATAGTGTGTGTCATCCCATACATTAGTTACTACAGGACTATCCCAATCCATTAACCAGGGTCCAATTTCTTTGAGTCTATTTGCAGTAAACTTTGGTAAACAGGGAACCGTTAGCACTGGCGCCGTGGCTGGGATTGCCCCCACAGTGATAGCGTGAATAAAAAAGTTGAAATCTGGTGTTAATTTAACCTCAAATCATTGGGGTTGCCAGTCAACCTGGATCACCAAACGGCCACATCCACCATCCAGGGCCTAATTATATTTGAACAGAAGTCTAGGTGATGCAAACAGCTAGTAGATTAGTATGTATCAGTGTATAGCCTAAGCAACATTTCGGGCTAATTGTATAGTCTAGGTGGCTTAGTGTAAAATGCAGAAGCAAAAGCCGCTATATAGTGATTTCAGCAGCCTCAACAGATAACCTGCATGCGCATGTTTATTTTGTTGAGGTTACCAAATTCAGCCTCAACCGACAGTTTATTCGTTGAGGCTGCCCAATTCACATAGACTACTATGCGTTTGCGCGCTTTCGCGTTTCACATTGAGCCGTCGAGGCGGATGCTACTAGTACTTTAGTACAGGTTATAGCATCAGCGCAACTAGGCTCACACCCAGGGCTAATGTACTAGCCTAGGCTGGTGCATGATGTTACTATAGCGCATTTAGCTTCCATGAATCAGTGACTTTCCAACAAAACAGCATTTCTTGTACGGCATCACTTTAGTCAAGTTCGATAATTAAAGCTTCGGCCACTTGATATCGCACTTACGTTGTGAATCCAGGGACAGATCAATAAACTACATGGGAGCATCAGTGCAGACTAGCCTAACATGCATCCGGGGTTAATGTCCCAGCCTGGCTGGTCAAAAATGTCTAGTCCATTAATATGGTGCTAGTCAACGTTCATTAAGAGCCATTAAAAGAAGTTAGAAGTTCCACTAGTCTTAAATTTAAAATAGGGGTCGCTTAAGTCATTGGAACAAGGGTCGCTAGTCAAAAAGTGAAAAAGGGAGATAATCATAAATTGTAAATTTAATCATTACTCGATTGTTTTTTTGGAGTCGCACAAGTCAAGTAAGACACCCTTTTCGTGTTGTGCGATGGACGGGCGGAAATTCTGGTGGTTTCCCAGCACTGCCTTAATTTAATCAGGGTCCTCGATTCTGATAGCAAAAACCCCTTTTATGATGATACACAATTTTGAGCATTACATTCACCTTATAGCTTAATAACAATTAACTGTACACAAATGTGCCAAAATGTTAAAATTGCCCGCTTTAGGATTTTGTCATTGCTGAGGAAATTTGCCAGTGTACTTTAAAGGGAACACGCCATGACAACATTTGTTATGTTATTGCTGTAAACCATGCTGCTTTCAAGTGCAGGCAAGATAAGAAAAATATAAGGATTTTTTTTTAATGAAAAAGGTTGAAAAATTTTGGTGTTAAAAGTTTCACTTTGCCTGTTGCCTCACGTTGCAGCGCAAAAGAGTCAAACAGTTGGGAAAAGGCACTTTCAGGTCTACTCCTCCAGAAATTCTAGCTGTGGGCCTTGTTGAAAAATGACAAAAATCACCTCTGGATTCCAAAATTCTTTTCAGTTGGACCTCCTCCACGGTTATGTGTTGCGTATGGATAACACCAGTTAAATGAAGAGCTTTGAATATTACTAGTGGGGGCATAACGTGCAGTCTTGCTGTTCTCCGAGGATAGGTGACCAGATGGTAGGGTTAATCTTGCATGAGGTATGCCTACTTTAGTGAAGTTTTTGTTTAGGTGGTGGTTGGTGGGTAAAATTTTGCCCACTGCATTGTAAATGAGCTTTTTGGGGGATTGGGGCGGCATGCCACACAGACTTGGGGCACGATAAATGCTAAAAAAGACCAAATTGTTTAAATCCAGAGTAGTTACATTTTTAAAGTGCCAAGTTTGTTGTTTTGTGCAATTTAGCTTTTTCCTTTAGTGATTTAATGATTTTAGAAACTCTCAGGAAATTACCTGTTGCGTACTTGATGCTGTGCTGTGGTTCAGGCACTCACCCAATTGAACTTAACAAAAAAAAATATAATAGCAGCACTATTTTGCAGTTATTACACTGTTTGTAAGTTGTAATTGTCTGTGAATAGGAGCTCTGCTGGTTAGCATTTCGTTTTCAGTTTTGGGTTTTCCAATTATTAAAAAAACTATGAAAGCTATAAAAAACCCCATGCTGTTTGTGCTGTTCAGTAATTTATTGTTAAACATATGCTTTAGAATGGCCTTATTTAATTATGCACACAAAATTCTTCAGATGCCAATTTAAATCAGCCCTAGCTACTTGTGTGTTAAAATTTTCTGCTTTGCGTCTTTGAAATTTATTCTTGGTTTGTTAGAGTTGATTAGGAAAAAGAAAAGGATCAAACCATGAATTAGGTTCCACATCCTTTAACCACGGAATCTGTTTTATTTCCCGTTTGATTTGCCAAAGGATTAAATTGGAAGAACTTTTTAGATCAGCCATAGCTTGAATTCTCAAATTCTCTGGAACCTGCTCATTATGTTATCCTTTTCTTCTCAATTTGATGGGGCTTTTGTATGTGCCAGTTGTGAACAAGTAGACCAGACAATCATAGACAAACTTAGTTGGCACACCTTCAGTTCTTCATTACTTTTGTTCCACACACCACCCTATGTATAACACCAAGATCGTAGTTATTTGGATGTAACGCCTTTGAACCTGAGGGGTAATGACCCAAATAACGACGTGAGGTTCAGGGAGCTGGAGCTGCTTACGGCCCTGACGGTGTCCAGGGGAAGAGCACCGAGCTTTTGGTCCAGGGGAAATGGCCATGCTGTTTTTCGTTTCATTTTTTTTTGGGTGTTGCATTTATCCTTATTTCAATATCAACTCTTTTCTGCCATTTTTAGACTCCGGCTGCTTCCACTCCCTCCGCACCCAGCTCGCTACGTGCATGTTGAAAGTGGGCAACAATTGTTGGGATTCGTAGATGGGCTTACTCGCATGCATAACCCTCTGACTATGAAAAGGTTGCTGTAGTATCATTTAAGGGCAAATGTGTCGATTAGAACGTTTTTTTTTAAAACAAATAAACAAAATAACAAAAAAACAACCAAAAAGCAAAAAACTTTAATTTTTTACCAAAAATAGTTTCATGATTAGCCTGAACAAGTAGGCAAGCCACTGTATAAAAATGTAATAGTGCATATACCAAAACTATTGTGAAAGGTAAAGGGGCAGAGTGATCCACAAAATTGTTCCCCAAACTAATTTTTAAAAGGTGAAATGTTTATATCATATGACAACGCCGGGGGGGGGGTTCGTGGGTTTTGGTCGGATAACCCATGTCTTGCTTCCTAGTGGTTTGCCTTACTTTTCTCTTCCTCGCTTTCCCCTTCTCATGATTCTTGGGGGTTTAAGTCCATCCCTCACCTTTTTTGGTTTGGGCATTTGGTTCTTGTTCCAAAAAACGACGGGGACTAGCTGCAAAAAATTTTTGCCGGGAGTACCGCTAGGGGTATCAAATTCACATAATCAAGTTCTAGTCCCTATAGGTATCAAAAGTAGGTAAGGTTGTGACGGGCTCATTGAAAAACATGGGAAATTATACCTTAACATGTCAGTAAAATAACATGCAGTGGTAAATTTTCTTTACAGTAGTACAGTGTTATTTTTCTCATATCTTGGTTCTTTAAATGTATATTTTTTATCACGTGGAAAGCAGGGTCCACTAGGGGTCTAATTTTACCGCAATTGGTCCCGTTAGGGTAATTTTCAACGAAAACGGGGTATCATTAACCTGAATGTGGTCATGTAGGGGTATATGTCCCCTGAAAATTGGTTTCCTATTAGGGGTCACGTTCGGAACCCTGGAACGAGCATGGGGCCCCAACAAACCTTTGAGACCCCCCCCCCCCGGGCTGAACGTTAGTCTTATTAATCCATGTGCAGGCCTTCCCTAGTGCAAAAATTCAGTCGCTCGTATGAAATTGGCAATTTTGTATTTTATGTCTGTACGCCAGCAAGTACAGCCAGTGGGCCAAGGGACCACGGAAAACAAGGAATTGTTCATAAAAAAAATGCAAGATTCACAATCAACTAAAATAGCTTTTCTCACCGACTGTTAATAAAACATGAATAGAACAGGGGATCGGCGTCATGAAATGCACATTTAACATCGATGGTTGATGTACTAGCTAGGCTGATGCTACTAGATTGTGGTTAGTCTTTATTCGGGAGAAAACTGCAATTTTTCCCCACATAGGTTTCATGATATTAGTTTGATCATTAGACTAGCCACGTATTATTAAAATAAAACATGTTAAAAAAAAGTGCATGGCGTGTTTGTACAGGCTGTGAATTACAATTTAAGATTTACATCTTTAAAAATTTACAGCACATTGAAACAGTGTGAAAGTTACTGCACAGGAATGATGTAAAAACAGGCTAGAAACATGCATTCAGAACTTGGTCGTTAGGCTTTTGACAGTCAGATCCAACATTGTGATTATTCAACATCCAATTACATTTATGAAAAAGGCTAAGGTGAATATCTTACAGAATCACAATGTTTAATTTGCATGCAGGATACAAAAGTTACTTGCACCGAGAGAAAGTGACATGCGGCCTGTTGCGTTTTTGCTTATTTGCACCGAGAGAAAGTGACATGCACCCAGTGTGCACCTCAAGCCTGTGTGGGTATGCCAGGTTGTATGGCCTTACAATGTGGCCGTTGGTGTTTTGTGATTCAAATGGCACCTAGGCTAACAGTCAGAAGGCCTACTAGCATAAAGATGATTGGCATCAGCCTAAGGGCGCGTCTTTTCCTTCCTTGAACCCCTCCCGTTGCACCGGCCCTATTTTTTCATAAACTGCCTCAAGTGTTTGCCAGTCCAAGGTTTAGTCAAAATCAGAAAAAGGGTTGCGTAGTCATTATTAAAAGGGTTTTGCTAGTCACTAAAAATAAATCCATAGTCATAAGGGGTTAGGGTTGTAGGGTTAAATTTAAATTTAGAAAGCGAACCCTTTTCCATTTATGACTAGCGGAAAACCCCTTTTTAATTTGATTGGCTTCTCTTGATTTTGATCTAGCGATTTTCTTTTTCTTAATGAATCTATGAATAGCGAACCTTATGAATAGGGATTTTTTACCCAGCCTAGCTAGGCTAGTGTTTTAATCCTAGATGTGTGTGGGTTGCGCTTGTTAGGCTAGTATTTCACAATGATACTATACAATATACGATATAGTGCTTATTTCATCAAGTCCAGGCGGCCCACCCCCCCGTAGTGAAGGATATACATTGCCTCTGAGGCGTTTAAATCTGAGCTTGACCAGAACGTTACTGCCGAACAAACATTAAGCAGGGACACAAGAATACCTGCCCTTCTGATTTTGTTGACCGTAACTGAGGCATGGAAGCTAAATGGCCACTTTATAGCAACTAGTAGAATCATGCATCAGCCAAGCTAGTACTGATATATATGAGCCTAGTTTTGGTGCACTGCATGGCAGTGATGCTACTATTAAAGTATAAAACCTTTACCCGGTTCAGTACCTAAAAGATTAGCCCTAGTATTGGCTATGAGGATACTAAACTACAGTTAGTAGCATGGCTTTAGCCTAGCTTCTAAATTTAATAGCACTGGATGGTGGGTGTGGGGGATGCTTTGTGACCCACTGACACAAATGACCCTGAAGAATTTAACACTTTATTTATGCACTTATTTTGTAGAATTAATCAGGGTCAGGGTGTCACAAAAATGGTGTGGCTGTTAAGTGCCCGGGTGATTGGGGGACCCCAATGAACCACGCTTCGCCATCCACAAAAACATTTCCACTTTTGGCTCATTTTTGTCATAATAAGGGTCACAATTTTAAGGATTTTGACAGAAGTCCACATTTTGGGGTCAGTGATGTTCAAAAAGTTAAAAAAGGCGGGTTAGGTCAACTTTACCAAAAGGATCCACCTTTTCGAGGTCCGCACCACCCAAAATAATCCTGCGTATGTTCAAAGATATGTTGTTAATGGGTGTATTACTATGGTTACTTTTGCACTGTTTTGCACATGAATTCCAATTGATATTGAATAGAATCTACAGGATTGAAACTTCGAGTTTATCACTAGGGCTCATAAGTAGAATGCATGCATGTTAGACCCACAGTATGTCATGAGCTGCCTGCCACACAATTGTACAGCATGTAAAAATAGATGTCCAAAAGCTATGGACGACGAAGTATAATCAAACGGCTAGTGTAAAAACGTGAAGCGCAGCACTAGTGAATTGGAAAATTTATTCTGTTAAGACTTCTAAATTCACTAGTACTTGCGCTTTCGCTTCCGCTTTTATGACACTAAGCCTAATCAAGTATGATAGGGCCATGCCATCCAATTACAACTCATGACAATCGTGCATGCAAGCAGGCAGCAGCGGTAGATTAATGAGGATGACAGAAAAGGGAGTCAGAGACAAAACCATAAACTTCACACCAACAAATCCAACACTCCGGTCAAAAATTAACCGGCGAATGACACCCTGTTGAAAATACAGGTAGGCCTACACATATTGACTTCCACCAGGCCTCTGGCTGTGTACAGTCTATAAAATTAAAACAGCACTTTGCTGAGTAGAGTCAGAAAAATGCTCTTGCAATGATCTATGATTTATGTAGGTTATGCGATTGGTATTATTTTGAGGGTAACGACAAAATTTGATTTTCACTTAAAATGGCTCATGAACCCTGTGGGTGTATTTATTCATTCAATTCAAGTTTTAATATTTCGAGTTGGTTTAACACAGCAAAAAATGCGATTGAAATAGCTTGAAATACTACTTTCCGGACAATATAGTCCGGAAAATCCCTCTGGCCCAATTTATGCGTGCCTGCCTTTACGTTCGCAAATAGGGATATTTACTAAATCAAGATTGATTGAATCCATTTGATAAATGGTGTAACCATTTCATTCATCTCCTGGTGAGATGGTCGTGAGTGCATCTACGTATAAAGAGTTCGTTGGAAAGAAAGGTGAATTCTGCCGACGACGAATATTTGGGAATTGTGGGTATTTTGGCCCCCTTTCTTGGCGAGTGCTAACAGTGGCTGGTGCCGGTGTCTTTTACCACTATCGAAGGATAACCACCTGTAGAACGGAACCACCCAAGTGGGGCAATCTTGCTCAGCAGGCTTGGGCAAACCCTGATTTTGTGATCAAGTCTTGCGCATGCGCCAGAGCGTCAATCGCTAGCAGCGACTTGAAGTATGATTGCGCCCTTAAATAAGGTGCGTGACCGGATCATGATCCAATTTTATAATTGATCATTTCCCCCACGATAGAAAATTAAAAGCATATATCACCAAAACGTCGTGATAGAAACAAATTTGAGTTAAACGATCCCATATGATAAAAAAAAAAAAAAAAAAGAAGGCATTTTTGTTTTCATACATCAAGAGGAAGAATTCCCCGTTCTTTTAATAATGAACGGGGTACTGGACAATTTGAAAATGAACTTTCCTGCGTGATACAAAAATCTCAACTTTGTGGAGTAAAAAAAGGGGGGTCGGGTCGATCGGGTCACGTACCTTTAACACTTAGTTTCCTGGCATTCGATTCTTTGAGGTATCACAGCTTTAAAGAGTTGCATGGGGCAAACTGTATGCGATAACATTGTATTTAAAATTTAAGCACAAACGTGTGCAAAGTTTTAAACATCTTAAAAACACGCCACACTCTTCCACAGACAAGGCATATGACATAAGGCAACTAAACCCAATAGAACGGGAGAGTCGTGTGCCCAGATATGACTTAATTTACAAAAATCTAGAAAAGTTCCTGCAGCTTATGTCTTAAATCACAATGTATATGTTGATGACATCATCAGTCAATCACCAACGTAGGCAACTATTATGATAATCAAAATATTACATGTATGCTGCATTCTGAAATTGACTTCTGTAATACGTTACCATAGATACACACACAATATGCCATTTAAAACGAGTTACAATTCAGTGGATTCCCTCCCAAAATCTTGGCGCTATAGTATGCCTTTTACAAAAGGATTAAGTTATAATCATAAATTACTATATTGTTTGATTTTGTATATGAATAACGCACACACGATCACGTGGAAACTAAGCTTCCAAGATTTTGGAAGTATGATCAGGATGATCAGTAGCGTGACTAAATAATATTTGTTGAGTAAGTGAAACTTCTGCAACAAGCCCGTCTACTCAGCCGGTCTTCCTGGATCCTAGTTCTGCGGCCATGGACCCCTGATAGTGCCTTTAAAGGTGCATTTAAAGGTGCAAGGAGAGATTTCATATATCAGGTGTCCCGAGAAAAAATAAACGAAAGCCTTGATTTTGCACTGATGCGAAGCATTCCGTCAAATGGGCCATCCGCACTATTACAAACTCACCCCCAAAACTCACACTTCGCCATTATTTCACTCGCTGAAAACACTTAAATTAGAGGACCTCAGCCAACTTCAAACAGCGCTCTTCATGTTTGACTATCACAACAATCACCTACCTCCGAACTTCAACAATTACTTTACCACAAATAGACAAATCCATCGCTATAACACTAGACAAGCCGACAAACTTCATCTTCCCCTTCCTAAAACTCTGGAATGGTCTTCCAGAATCTATCACAACAATTGCAAACAAAAATACTTTTAAATCTCAACTAAAAAATATTTTTCAACCAGTACATTTCACAATGATTACTCCCCCATTCCTTTTTTTCCCTCTTCACCTTTTCCTCTATACCTCATTTCTATCTCTATCCCCCTTATCCTACAGTGTAACATACCACAGCAAGACATGTTGACCAGTCGGCCCGTATCCTATTCCCGTATCCTGTATTCCTGTTAAATTTTTGTTTTGGCTCAGATATATAGTCTATTATTTTTGTTACATACATACATAATTATATTTATCATTTTATATCATCCCTTATTTGTGTTAATTTTGTACTATTTAGTATAATTATCTTACTTGTATAGGGCCAGCAATAACTATAAGCCCCACGGGTTGTCCATTGCTGGTCCAAGCATATCATATCGCTCATCTATTTCATCTTAAAACAGTCTTCAATTGTTACTTTCTTTTTGAACTATTATATAATGTACTGTTACATACTTTTTGTCATATATAATATGTTATGCTAAATAAAACGAATCTTGAATCTTGAATCAATAATATCCCCATCTGAAGCTGAGAATTGTTCTTTGTTACAGTGTGTAATTTTTACGGAATCACGTATGACACATATTGGTGCCTCAAAATCTCTCGTTGGACCTATTCGGTAACACCACCCGTAGCAAACTGGGATCCGGGAGAACACCAGAACGTTGGAGCGGGAAGTAAAGGATTTCCCACGTAACGTTTTATAGAGGTCATTCACATCAGACAAAGGGACACAGGCACAAAATACACAATTCCTTAAAAATAGCTGAAATGAAAGAATGTTAAAGGGCCACAATGGCCAAAAAATATTCAGATATATAGAAATAGACCCTTACTGAAATCACTTCCACAAATTTAAAAATAATTTGGGTGTTTATATTTTGTAAAAAAGGGAAAAGGAACTAATATTATTTTCCTTGTAAGCTTCTTCTCAACCAAGGATGCTGACATTACTGCCAGCATTTAATCAAACTTGAAAAGCATGCAGTCATCAGCTTACAGACCATTGCTATTGTATATGTGCTAATCCCGGCTAATTCACCTTTCACTTGTCAGATCAATATCTTAATACAAGCATGAAGTACAATGTCTGAATTCCGGTCTGAATGCCTTTGAATTGTGTCACAAAACATGCTAGATACACTGGAAATTCTGGCAGGGATGTCAACACCTTGATTTTCTGTGGCAGGAATTGCCACCGACTGCCACCACTTCTTCGTTTTAATAGTTAAAATTTACATAACACCAGTAAATCGACAACATTTAGACAATGATAAAATAAAAAGGTGGTCATGGACTAGACTGGACCCAGTCTGGGGCAATCTCTTGACGCGCAACAACAGACTAGCTTGACATTACAAAAACCTTGTAAAGTAATTCCAGCTTCTCCGCTGGAAGATTTCCAGGAATTACAAAGTCCCGCTGAGGACGTGGTTGGTTACAGAAGTCCTAACTAAATAAGACAGTATCAAAGTCAGTTGTTAGATGTCTAGTTGCAAATACAATCACTGGAAATATCTTAAATTTTGAGACATTTTCCTATCGAGTGTTGGAATTTTTCATCTGAATTGAGATTTGAGGCAGATGGAATTGAGTTTTGGAATAAGGCTTCTGAGAAAACTGGATTTGAATGGAATATCACTCCATTTTATTGGGCAGGAAACGAGAAAACAGACAAGTGATGCACAAAAGATATACAGCAAAGATACAAATTACTGTAACATATTTATAAAGAACTAAATTAGAAATTAAAATTGGAACCCGCGCACTAAATTTCTTTTATCAATATATTAACAAATAGAATTATATCACTTTCTACAATCAGACGCGTCAATAATAATGATAAGAAAAAAAATCTATAGTGGTTTTATACATGGATGATTAAAGGATCATACCATGTTTGAATAGAAAAAGAAACACACACACAGTATTGCTTGCTATAATGAACGGAATCATATTATGTATGGGACGTACTCTAAGCGGTATGAGGAAATTGTCGTGTTTGTATAGGATACTCCGAAACAGGTATATGGTATTGTGAAAGCAATATCAAAGGTACACAGGAATACAGAAGTCATGTTCGGTCAGCCATTTTGTGATCCCTCAGTGTATAAACCTACATCAAAAATAGTGACTTCAAAATGTATCTTCCAAAGTACGCCAGCTTACATTACAGTTTGCTAATGGTTGTCATGTTCTTCGTCGGAACTGATTGTAGTGGTAATAATGATAGTAAATCACCTATCTATATCAGTGGTTTCTTTTCTCTTGGAGGGAGATGGGTCAGCAAACATATTCTGCCATCGGTGGACTTAGCATTGGAACATATCAATGAGAACCCAACTGTTCTACCTGATTATAAGCTCAAGATGATCTGGGAGGACACGCAGGTAAGGTTCAAACTTTGTCCGCGAAATGTGATAAATTAATGTTGGGTCAAGTTTGCACGGGTGTGGCCACTTAGTGACCCCATGTCACTAGTGACCCTGATGAATTCAGCAGCCTTAACGGAATAAAGTGTAGCATCACATGCACTTTATTCCGCTGCTGAATTCATCAGGGTTACAACTTACAAGTGACATGGGGTCACTAAATGGCCACACCCAGTTTGCACTGACTTGCAGGGAATTTGAAAACGGTACCCACATGAGGAAAAATGGGAAAACACACAAACAAAGACATTACTTAGTATAGTATAGTATAGTCTTGGGTCAGTGAGTTTCGTAATGTTTCATTTACACATGCACGCCATGTTTCAAGTTCTAAACAATCGAGAAAACATGAATGCCAAATTTCATCCTTAAAGGTGCATTTTGTGATTTTTAGAACATTGTTTTTGTTTATGATTCGCTCATGATATAATGGGAAAGAGCTTATTCGTAGAATTTCACTTGATCCTGATAGTGTTCGTGTTTTAAGCAAATATTTGTGCACCACAGGGTGTGTTGTAAATATTATTTACAAAATTCCGAATGCCTTGCAAACAAATCTCGCATCTTAGTCGTGGCCATACGTGTTCCCGTGAGCTCTGAATGTTTATTTTCCGTTATGTACGGGAACTTGCCAAAAAATGATGGTGCCAATTTTTTTCGATCGTTTGTGCACCATTTTACATGCAATTTAAGTATGACGTCATAATTCAAAATACACCCGTACACAATCAAATCAACCGTTTAGCGTTTATCTAGATGATAGAAACAATGAAAACATGCAGTATTCCAGCAATATTCAAGATGGCGTCCAAACTATGAAAATTATTGAAAATGCGCCATATTGGGCCAAACTAATCATTAAAATGAGAAAAAACACACATATATTTTCAAGGGCCATCAGAAACTCTTGCCAAGCATTATCTTGATCAGATCCAGGATGACCGCCAAAATGTCTCTAAAAATTCCAACAAAATGGCAACATTTGTGAAAAATTCACAGTTTTACAATAATTGTGTGGAAGAAACCACGCAATTTTATTTTAAGGGTATCGTAAACTCTTGTCATGCATATATTTAATATCATCTTTCCTTAATTCCAAGATGACAACCAATATGGACGTCTTCAAATTTCGTTAAATTCTACAATTTACCATCTGGATATATTTAGTTATATTATCCAGAAATCACGATAAAAGTATGAATTTAAGTATGAAATAATATGACCTTGGCGATTAGAAACTCATGTCTGGTATATTTTGATTTGTTAACATACTTGGCAATAGGCCTATGTCTTCCGTTTAAGTTGTTTAAACCTATCAAAGTGTTATGTATTTGTTATCACTTGAATTTTAGGCCTGATAACAAATAAATTAATATTAATATAAATATCTAGAGATCAAAAACATGTCTCATACCCCAATTTATACTTTAATAATCATTCCTGTATGATACATAACTAAATATAATACAGACATGTGGTAATTTGTAGGTATTGAAATGTCTGAAACGGCAGACGTATTGGTCACCATCTGAGATTTCTCCATTCAGAAACGCCAGACACGAGTTTCTAATGGTGAAGAACTTACTCTTACACTTTAATAAATTATACACATTTTGTAATATTTTTGGATGATATAACCAAATATATTACTTATTTTAGAGTTTATCTTCAAATGCACCCCTTTTGGCTGCCATCTTGAATTTGAAGACGCTATCACGATGGAAACGCCAGATAAGAGTTTGTAATGGTAAAAGAAATATATCACACCCTTTCAGTTAAACCGTCATGGTATACTTTTCTATGTTTTTAATGACGTCATATTAATTTGCATAAATAATATATTATAAATGCTCAGAAAAATTGGCACCATCGATTTTGATAAATTGGCTAATTTATGTTGGAATCCAATAAAAATTGGAAAATAAACACGAAAGGTCCATGGGAACCAGCTTCCTTAGATATGGCCCTGAACTATTTGCTTTAAAGATGATGTAGACATACAATACTTATAGGCCAAAGGTAAGTCTTGGGATGAGTCTATGGGTCTAACAATAATAACCTTCCCGGACAAAATGCAGATTTGCGTAGTGTAGGTACGGGTACAAGTACTAATACCCGTATCCGGTACTCATGTACCCACACGATTACAAGTCTGAAAAAGGCAAAGTTATAGTACTATTTTTGTTTGTATATGCATGCGTCATATTTCCCTGTTCGGAATGTTTGTATAACATTTTAGTGAACCAGCATAAAATAATTAAAAGATGTTTTTGTGTTCACCGGATGTTTAATTACAAATCAGCAACATGACACCAGAATCATGTTTCTACTAGTCGCAGAGACCGAGATATGAGCAAAAATTGGCGGGCATTTTGAATTCCAAAATGGCCGCCATAGGAGAATTTTAAAAATGTGAACATTGATTTTCTTATTTGGTGAACCATAAGCTTTCAGAAAATGTATAGTTTTCCTAATCTCCATAAAAAAAGGCAACGAAATTACATAAAGGAACCTGACTATAGGTACTATTTTTGTTTTGTATATACATGGGTCATGGCTGATATTTCACTTGTTCGGAATGTTTGTATAACATTTTAGTGAACCAGCATAAAATAATTAAAGATATTTTTGTGTTCACCGGATGTGTAATTTCAAACCACCAACATTATCATGCATGCCATTAAAAACAAACACTTTCGTGATGTCACTGCCTTGTAATCCATGATATATTTGACATGACTTGTGATGTAATTGATCGTCTTTAAAACAAAGAGTAATTAAGAATGGGCTGCCAAGCAAGCCATTATCAAGAACCTGTACGTTCAAAACACAGCTTATTTGCTAAGCTTTAATTATTTTATGCTGGTTCACTAAAATGTTATACAAACATTCCGAACAAGCGAAATATCAGCAATGACGCATGCATATACAAAACAAAAAGTGAGACATGATCCATTGATAATGCTCATTCGTCCTACTATGGTATCTAAAGTGACCGGGTGCTGACAGAAAGGGTTTCAGGAAATGAGATGATAAACCTACTACAAATCTTTACGGGACATTCCATTCCAATAAACAGGACCAGAAAAAGAATACACTACCAGTGACATCATTAGTGAAACTATTGATTTTCAGTCAGCGTCATGAATAGATTCACACCAGTCACCTGGAATTTTGTATTACTCTCTGAAAAATCAATAGTTTCACTAATGATGTCATCACCAACACAAATATTGAATGCTTTCTAGCCCCTCCTTGTAGACTTGACACAAACCACATAAATTCTATTTGCATTTCCTGGGACCTTTAAGGTTTCCGAATACATAGGTGTATCAGGAAGAAGTGGGTCACCTTAAGAAAACACCCGACAGAAAGGTCTGTTTGTAAACATATTAGGGTTACATCTTACAATTCAGTCTTTGTGAAACGGGCCCTGGACGTAAACCAGGTTTAGTCCTTCATGAGCGGACCATTTTCTTCTTTAACACACTAGAAAATTTCTCATGGATGAGTCAATCCCACAATGCACCAGTTTTGGGAAATTTCACATCAATATGGTCATGTGATCACATAAAAATCCTATTCTTAACACATAAAAAAACCCTGACTTTGATGCTCATTTTAACCTACAAAGCATTAGTACTTAGGGAATTTTTTGCATGATTATGGAATGTCTTGTGGTTCTTAAACTTTTGGAATACTTTTTATCCCTAAGTACTGACATGTGTTTAGTACAGTACGGTAAAGGCACATTGCTATGCATCATGGGATTGATTCAAACACCCTCTGGGGCGCGGCGGAACATGAGAAAATTGTTCACTTGTTACATTGAACTTTTATAGTACGTTGGAAGAAAATAGGTCTATCCATGAAGGACTACGCCTGCTTTAAACCCAGGTTTAAAGTTACTCCCTTGAAGAGTAGCAGCCTTAGTATCTTTCTCTCTCTTATTATACAGTGCGATTCAAACAAGGCTACGCAGGCATTGTACCACCAACTCTATAATCCGCCAGTAAAACTAGCTATCATCGGTGACGGATGTTCCATATCAACACGGGCAATTGCTGCAAACGCTGGATTTTGGAATCTTACCACGGTAAGCGTTAAGAAGGATGACGATTAATGGCTGATTTGCCCTCACCGTTTTACTGGGAAAAGGTGAGAAACGAACCAAACGATTTAGTAAAAGCTTAGCCAAGTGTTTAAACCATGATGTAAAAGAGAACGAAGTAAATAAGTGTTATAAAGCTTGCGCACTCCGTTGGTGTATGAGGGGGCTGTGACCCCCTGAAAACACTTGAAGTTGGATTTTTTTTCAATCAAAACTCTGGTCATTGTGATCCAACAGACACCTAACAGAAAAAAAAAAATAAAAATCAGTTGTACGATTCAAAATGGTGGTCCAAACAAATAGTTCATGATGCGCCACCAAAATGCTCCCTAGCCAAAAAAATGAAAACACGTTCCCGAAAGTTACTTTTTCCATAAAATTTGATTTCTAAAAAACACTCAAGAAAAAAATACAAAAATTAAAAAACTGAAACATTTTTAAAAATTAAAAAAGTAATTACACCAGTACAAAAATTTTTATGGGGCGGCAAAACAAATTTTGAAAATAGCGCCACCCCAAAATCTAATATGCTGAATTGCATAATAACGCCATCATGCGATTTTTAATTTTGTCACCAAAATATGCGCAAATGATATTTAGGCAAGTACATAAAATGTTGGGCAAATTAATTTAGCGTTTAAAGGGGGATGGCCCAATTTAAGGATATGAAATTTTCATCTTAATTAATTTGGCCTTCACTCCCAAAACCACCATCTGTAATATTTCAACCGTTGTGATGGGAGAAGTAAAAAAACGTGATTTTGTAAGCCCCATAGAGTACTGTGTAATCATGTTGTGGTTCGACCAAAAATGGGCACATTTTCGTTCATAACTTCCAAACCAAAACCCCTTGGCTCTAAGTTTTTTACACGGGTAAATGGAAAAATAGGTAGCTTTCTTCTGGTACAAAATGTTGCCACTTCCGGTTAAATTCTGAGGCTTCTGGGGAACGAGGCTATAGCGATTAGGGCCTGGACCTTTAAAATGGCGCAGCGAAAACAAAATGTTAGGGTCACATGGACACTCCCTTCTATTGATACCATAATTGTTATAATAGGTACAGCGATGAATATGCGTTATCGCAAACTCCGCTGGATTGTGAGAAAACTTCCCTAGTAAAAAATCATATATACCTCGAACTACATCCCTCTTCAGTCTGTTACAAACATCCTTCAATATAATAAGGCACTGTTCATGGAATATTCTACTATCAATGTTAAAGTTTGAAGGACTAATATTGATTGCAAGTGCAAGTTATTCTCTGGAAATTGTAAAAAGAGTTTGGTATTTTGTTGTCAAAGATGAAAAAGTAGACTTTGCTGAACTACTCCACAAAACATTACTGTGATTATCTACTATCGCCCAACATCGCTTCAATATCAAAATCTTATTGTATCACTAAAGACAACCACTTAATCTCATGCTATGTTTGTTCAAAATATTCCGCACCTCCCCACCAAATCTGTACAATTAAATGTCTTCGAAAATACAAAAAACGACGACAACTTTAAATATAACAAACTGGTTTTCTGATGATTGTAAATTGATAGGAAGGACATGCAATAAACAATGAAGGATAACATTTATATTTTCCTGCGAAAAAAAGAAAATTCTAGTATCGGATCCTGTAGTCAGGTGAAGCGTTTTCTATTGTTCAAGTTAACAACACCCAAAGTACACCACAGACGTATCTCACCAAGTTTCGATTGATTTTTTTTAACAATAGATAATCCGCTTTACATCAAATTGGGGGATAGGATACTGGTGTCCACCATTCTGTTCTTATTACCGGTATTGAAATAAAAATTCCTTTAAAAAGGAAAGGGCGTGCAAAATAGAATTTCGATTGAAGGTATGATATGGTTACACCCCGGGGTTTATACATATGGCTATTTGTCGCAGTTATATTTCACAATAAACACCGATTTCGGAGGCTTGGAGAAAATATATTAATGTCTTATATAAATCAAGGCATTTTTGGCTCTAAACGATTAAAGTAATCACCGAAAGAGTAAACATTTGAAGGAATTAAATTTGCAGCGAATAGCTTTGAAAGTGAAGAATAAGTCGGTTGAATATTCTCTTAGAAAAGAAGAACAAGAAAACAACAGTGTCCCAAAAGATGTGAATCTCCATCCATTTACGTTGGTAGAGAAGTGTCTTGTGTTCCTTATTGGTTTGCTTTGGTCCTATAACTTGTGGGATATATTATCGCGAACGAAAGGATTTGTGACGATTCCTGATGGCAGGTATTGTAATAATAATTAGGGCAACAGCGCAGTGAGCGCACCTTCGGGCCGGAGGTCTGGCGCTTTATTTTATTTACAATATTTTATTATTATTTGAACTTGTACGACCTGCCAATCTGATTTTTGACGACATTTCTTTCGGATTTTTATGGTTGAGCAAATCACGATAGTGCTTTTAATTTCAATTCATACAACTTTTTAAACGTTTTTAAAATAAAAATCGAAACTATGTCAATAAACGAACTTATAATAAGGCGTGTAGCCATCATGAAATTCCCAGACTTGCCCTTACAATAATCTTACTTTACCCTTAGCCAAACAATCTATAAGGGTAGTAGTTCCTCTTTGCTAGCCTTTCCTTTTCAAAGAATTTTATTTAAGTACACCCATGCAACTGCGCAGCTGAGCTGCGGTTTTTCAAGAATGTTGAAACAGTCGATTGATTCAATACACACTCATATAACACTCTAGAAAACATTTTATGCTAATTTCCACTGATCGCCTTGTATTCACGTGTATTGAATTATCTTTTTCCTCCATATACACTTCAGGTTTCGTAAGACCTATATTATTGAGTATCCTTTATGATCTCGTAAATTTTCACATCTATCCATAAAACTATCAACTATGTAGATATGAGAGCATAAAAAGAGATACGTCCTCGTATGTTATGTCATACAAAAAAAAATAAGAAATAACCCTTATAACGGAGTTGATTCTTCAACTCCAACGTTTTTGGAATATGAAAAATTCCTCTTGACACAATATAAAAAATTACGCTTTTACGTGTTCTTTTTTTCAAAACGTATGGTAGTGAGAATCAACTCCACTGCGAAGGTTATTTCTGAATTTTTTTGTACTTATGAGAACGAATTGAGGACGAGGGTCGTAATGGGGGTCATGGAACCGCATGACCGACCCACATCAAAGCACCCAAATTGTTGGACCGTTTCACTCAGCTATTAAGCTGTGTAATGTCTTTTGACACTTAATTGGTGAGGTGTAGAACTATAATGAATAACGGGCTTGGCCGTCAATGCTGTCGCCGCACGAAAGTTAACTGTAGCGGGAGGATAGGGGGGGTGCGGATGCGGGGTGGGTTGTTTGCTAATCGACTCCGCCCGCCAACCCAAGACTTTTGCTGGGTAGCGTTGAATGGTGCGCCTTTAGGCGCATCCAAAACACCCAGGGTAAGTGTAGAGGGCAGAACTCCTGTACTTGGGAAAGGCTCGGACGAGCACAAAGAAGCACAGCGTTGGTAGACACTTTTCCGGTAGCTCTGTTGATCAATAATCTGATTTAGTCAGCTTAATCCATATAGTTATACAAAGAATTATACTGAGCATTCAAATAGTTCATTTACAGCCCTACTACTGAGCAGTCTCGCCTTGCTACGAACACAATATCGTTCCAGGACGCCACCACTTTATCAAATCTATCGACAGTTTGTCGACCCCTATGTTACCCCTGTCGACAGCTCGTCGTACTCCCCCTACGTTAAACCTAGTCGACAACCTCTATCAAACCTATGTCGACAACTCGTCGACAACCTCTATCAAACCTATGTCGACAACTCGTCGACAACCTCTATCAAACCTATGTCGACAGCTTGTCGACAACTCTATCAAACTATGTCAACAACTTGTCGACAACCTCTATCAACACATATGTCGACAGCTGTCGACGGAAAATTTAGTCGACAGACTAATTGCTGCCAGTTGTCGACCAAGATTTTTGGTGTCGATTGATCGAGCACTAATTTGTGTCGACAGAATTGGGTGGCGACGAATCTGGTACGTTGTCGTAGACAGGAATTTTGGTTGTCGACAGAATTGGGTCACACACGACTCCGGGAGCCCATACACTCGTGCTCGACTCGCCACAAATTTAGCAAGCCCCCACTTCTTTAGTGTAAAGATACAATCTCTATCTTGGCCGGGCCGCGGGCGCCCCAATTTAGGGCACAAATTCTACGCAACTCTTACGACACAGTCTTTTAGTATGACTCGTTATAATTCTCACTCTTCGCGTACAAAGAATGGGCACACCCGTAATTATACTCCCTGCGGGCTACAAATTTCTGCGGGTACCTTCGCGTGCCAAACTTAATCTGGTTACACACGGGCAATTCGCGTTTGCAATTTTGGTTCACACCTAGTAAGTCTTCTCCTTCTGTGCAATTTTTCGGTACTACCTTCGGTGCACTCGGTGCAATGAGCATTAGAAAGAAAAATGGTGAAAAATTGCATGTCATATTAGTATAAATAGAATTGAGCTTACCCGAATACACATATTATACATACAATATAAAATAAAGTAATAGACACAGGTTATACTTACGACCCTCTTTTCCGTACTCTAATCCAAGCGTTAGAAAACCTAACTATCACACTATCTCGATTCAAAAGATCTATACTTATCACTCTTTCCATAACTACTCACAACTGTCTCCACAAAACCTCAATACACACTCTCCCATAACCTTATTCAATCCTACATTCTCTACAGCTTTATTTCGTTGTATCTCCTCAGCCTATACTCGCCTGAATTTCCTCCTCAGCTATACTCGCCTGGAATTTTCCCTCCTCAGATATACTCGCTGAATTTCCCCTTGAAAAGCCATAATCGCACTGAACTACTACTGCTATCAATACCCTACTTACTACTCAGAATCATTACGACTCATTCTTTCCCACTCATTACCCGTTAACAATTTCCTCATTACCCCTTTTTAAATATAACCTCCTCCTCCTACTCATCAATACACCTTCCGCCCTAACTCATATTAAACTTGACTAACAACTTGGCCACCATTGTAGCTGTGTGCAGGGCCGAACCATACAAGTACACATCAGTACCTTCCACCTTCACCTGTTAACACAGTCAGCCTGCCAATTCGATGTCAATAGAATTCAAGAGGGATATATTATAAGAATATTATATCACCCACGTGCACGTATACCAACTCAGTGAATGCCCAATGCGACATAACTAACTAACCATACAAACCAATCATCCATCACTGTGAGGTCAGTATACGTCTATTACATAATACCTGAAAATAAATAATTACATCACCAGTGGTGACAGTACACCTTTTCTTTACTCTCTCTCTGAGAAATGCCATTCCCTCAGTAAGAATTAGCAAGAAAAAATTACAATGCAAATGCAAAATAATGCTTTGGCATACACTACCATACCACCAAACATTATCAGACGAAAGGGATACATATGATTACTACATGACTGAAACGCAATATCCACGCAACCCGAAACCGCAGCCCCAATGCAACGGATCGGCACGAGTATAATACATGCCGCGACAAAAGGCAGTAGTTCACAACCAACCCCGGCTCAAAGAGGTGTGAACTCCTAATTTAGAATACAATTATCACAATGCCTTGTGCAGCATTGAGGAAGCTCGCTCCATACGCACAGGACAATAAATGCCAAAAATTACACTGCAGAGTAGGCGTCGACACCACTCACGCGCGTCACCATCGCAATATTAAATGCCGTACTCCAAAAATGGCCACAGCATATGAGAGAAGGGTCATCACTAAAGATACAGAGAGCTTATCATTTATTTTATTCTCATAATTTTATAGCCGTCTTCATTTCATGGGCTCAATATAAGCCTATGGCCTAAGCCATACAAACAACAGGAGACTAATAGAATGACAATACATTGTAAATACACGCACCATAACAATGCTATCTATACACCATCACAGAACTAAGCCGGGAGTACATGATCATGCACAAGTCACGTACTGAGCACAAAAAAACCACACAGAAAAATTATAATGGCTATACTAACTGACATGCAGCCACATTCCGAACATCCTAAAAGGTTATAAAAACTAGCTTAAAACAATGCACTTCCTGAGTGTTCACATAGTGAAAGACAATAGCCGCACACACCATACCATGAAGCACATCGTCATACTCAAGCACATCAGTATGCAACTTCTAATTTTTAATCTTTCTCACACCCATCATTGAGCTCCTTAATCTATTTGACTTAAGTTTTAATCATTATAGATTAATCATTTACAAGTCATGAGACACGCCATCATAATTATGAACACTCCCTAAATTTTGCTACAGTGCAGTATCAGCAGTCCAGAACAATGACTAGCCACACTGCCGCTAGTGGTAAATAATTCAAAATTATTCAAATCATGAATTTTAGGATGTATGCCGAACATGGCGACAACATCAACAGATAGAAAATCACAGTCTGAAAAGCAAGCAACATCTTCATGCAATTAACATGCCTAAAAAAATGTGTCATCGCTCCTATATATGCTAAGTAAAACGGCACTGCATCATGCACATTGGCTCCGCAGCTAATAATTATAAACCAATTTTTTTTACCATCTCCTAAACAAGAATGTATAAAACATACTGGCCGTAGTTGTCTCATGCTAATAGTATTACCTTGAACCATATACAAAATAATCACAAGTGTATGTTTTTACAATCACCAAGCACTGCCACGACTGTTCTTTCCAATGTGGAGGAAGCACTTGCAGACGCGCAGCGGGTCCACCGGAAAGCACATATGTTAAATCTTCAGCATTCCATAAGTTGCATTAATACTATGCTAGCACACTAGTATAATTTAATATAAAAATATTAAGACCTAGGTTGGACGCCGACACAATATTCCATACTCTACCTGGCCACGCAGTGTGAGAGGAATAAATTAAATAAATCGACATCTCTACTTTGTATCAAGGCACCACCCCAAAAAAGCAATAAAGTGAAGTCACAGACAAACAATCGACTGGGAGAATGTAAAATAATGGGACCAAGCACTAAACTAGTGTGTCGGGGTGCGAGTAGAAATGAGCTAGGTGACACCAAGTATTCCGATCTACCATCTATCAACAAAAATAATTTTAATAAAAATCCATTTTACATTACACCGCAGCGCGTGCATCACGAATTCATAACGCCGCAAATATCCCCCATATGAAGACAGCACCCGTAGAAGTTGATGTATGATGAATACATCACCCGCCCGCGAGTACGCAACACGTCAAGGCGAAGAGAAAAAGCTGCAAATGCTGAAACAACAGGACTGCACACGCAATGCCCATAGTGCCAAGGCTCCATACGCCAGAGCTAACAAACACGCGCCAGCTCCACCCAGCTCTCGCCACAGTGTAACGAGGGCTAATTTCATCACGCTCACAAATGGTGGACACTCAACAATGGAAAGGGAAATGACTGACTGCAGTCCATCACAGTGCCAATTTGAATCGCTCCCCCCAAATAAATCGGCTCAAAATTACGCCAGCATTACAGCGACTATACTAAAATATCCGACAAGATGTCAGGATCATAGTTAGAAGGATGCCCCCTATCATATAAATAGCTGGAAATTACAATTTGGATCAGGAAAAATATACGCCAGGGTGACCTGACATCATGACTCCTTTCGCAATGCAAGCCCGTCATGACCATTATAACGATGAAATGCCTGAAATATACCATGATATATTTATTCAATCACAAACATCGCTGGGCAACTACACCCTAAACCGAGGGGAGGATCAAGTACAAAAAAACACTATTTCCAACAGCGAATCTCTAGATTAATTAGAGAACAATGCGCATCTACTGTTCTTGGAGAAAGAAATTTTGGACTACTTACTCGGGTATGCACCAGAGAAAATTTACGGTAAACTTCACGACCATGCACAATGCTTTTACATTTCATGAATTCTCACTTTTCATCGTCAAAACATACCATTGCTAGACAAAATTTTCCAGGGCCTAAAAATGCGTTTGAACGATGCGTACTTGCACCACTCCTATTCGGTTAACAGGACCCTCCGCCGGCGTCTTCTCCTCAAACAAGGACAACAAAATATAGAATTTCCACTTCACAAAAATCTTCGCGTCGTATGTGATGCTTCAATATTCACCTTTCGCGTTTGCAATGGGCAGATCGACGACATCTAGCTCACGCGACGGCAGCGAGACGGCCGCGATCGGCCGACCCGGCGAATTATGCAAAACAGGAGAAACACGCTACTGATTTCGAAGTCCCCCGTAATCATTATATATTTTTACATTAATAAAGGTATCACCATATAAAAATAATCACATTTCGACATGGAGAACTTTATGATTTCCCCACCCCGTCACAGTACATACGCGCCTCTGGATAGATTCATCGTTGCTGTGTTAACGTCGTGTTTTTAGTGAATATCCTGCACTCACGACGCTTAAGCAAGTACTTGCATAGAGTGATCGCTTTGATTTCTGTCTTATATGAAATTTTTATATATCGTTTTTTGTCAATGTACGTTCAGGTTTTACCGTCTAGGCATATCTTATGAGGCACATAATCCACTATCGGCTGTTAAAATGCCACATCATTTCATAAGCTACACACACTGTAAGATTTAGAGGATATAAACGGAACGGAGATATTTTCTCGCGAACTACTGATAGTTCTATAAAGTAGCTTCTCCCCCCCCGTCCAAAACCAAGCTGAATCAGAGCGGCTAGACCGTCGGCTACCACGCCCAAAAATGTACTTTCTAAGGTATGGGTATTAAATGAGGGGCGATGTGCAGTGGGTGGGGAAATTAAAAATTCAAAAAACTTAAAAAAAAAAAAAAAAAAAAAAACAGAGAAAAATCAATTCTATGATATAATGAAAGCATTCAAGTCGACTTAAGCGCATTATAGCTCTAATAAACATTCTGGCTAATAGTATTTGCTTCAGTGGATTCATTGTATCCCTTGTATGGACTGCTTTATAGCGCCTCGTGTTTTGCATACGGAAGAACCACCACAAAAGCATATTACTCTTGTAAAAAGGAGTTTGTCAACATGAAGGCCAGATACTTGTCGTTCAGTGAAAAGGTGAATCGGGGCCACATATTTCACTTTTTCTGCCACTCCTTTCCCACCTAATCGAAGCTGTTCAAAACCTTTCCTCTGGTGTTGATGATGAACGATGGGTGAATCTACTAGAGTAAAAATATCGTGATTCCGTGCGAGAAAATTGAAGCTAACACGCCGAAAATATGTACCAAAATGGGCGAAGTTGAGTCACGAACAACAAAAAAGAGGGGCCATGTCTTCGGCAAGTTTGTGACAAAAACCGGCGATTTTTATTTCAACCAATGATGTTTTGTCAAACTAACCAATCTGTATTAATTTTACATTTTAATTAGTTGAGTCTAACCTAACCCAAAATATGATATCCACCTTCACTTGATGCGACTTGATTTCATTTTGGTCCATGAAAGTTTACCGGCGCGGCTCGGAAAGCTACAGAATTTGTCTGAAAAATTCGTGAATTATGGCATGCTAAAGACGACCATTCGCATAGTGGTGTCTTCAATCTGAAAGGCGTTTGCATGCGCGACAATGACACGCAAGCATGACGCCAAGTTAGAGATACGAACCTCGTGCAAAAATGTTGCTGACGCGACGCTGGAAGACGGGGCTTTTACGTAATAAGGTTGTATAATTTGATTGTAAAAATGATATCGTTTTACAGAAAGAAATGCTCTAAAAAAATAAGAAAAAAAGGATTGATGACTGAATGACAAACCACATGGGATCCTAGAGAGTGAAACAAAGCTAAACAAGTTGATCTGACTGTATGTCCCAATGTTATCTTGAATTCCATCGACTAAAAAACTCCTTCTCCTACTTCAAACGAGAATCAGGGAAAAATAATAAGTATATAGCAATAAGAGTATAACATGAAATATTTTAATCTTTCCTTGCAGCAGGCCATGAAACCAGAAGTGTAGGAAAAAAACAAGGCGCTTAACCCATGGTCCAACTCCGGGTTAGTAGAAATAGCCGCGCAGTGTCAATGAGATGATAACGAGGTAGGCTGAAAGAGAAGCGATCAACTCTATAGGTATGGGGTTGATCTATCTATCATTTACCTATGATTTTGAAAAGGTTCAAAACTACATTCTAACAAGTATGGCACCCCCATCGTTCAAGCCTACCCGAGATTAAAATTTCCTATAAATTTATCTTATCATATAATAAAAATGACAGCTTGATCCTGCTAAATTTGCCTATCTCGACGATTTATTAACCGGCGATGGCCCAAAAGCTGTTGCCAAAGCTGTGACTTGAAAAATGTGATTGAAAAATTCGCACATATTTATAAACAAACTATTAATATTTAGATCTTATTCTGTATAGGTCTATGGGAAAGGTAATAAATTTATAGAACTTGGGTTTTACAAAATAATTGTGGTTCTATCCTGTGTTAAAATTTTAAATGCTTAATGAAAACCGCTGCCGAACCCGCGCGAAAAAAAACATATCCTAAAAAACACGGAAAAAATAAAAAAACCGACTGAAACAAAATCCCGTTCCTCGTACCCACGAGTGGTCATGTCGCTCACCCCCCTATCTTCACCAAATGCTTTCGATACCCTTAAAAATTACCTTTAACGGTCGTTTTATATGCGTTCCCGTTGGCGTTTTCCGTTTCCTACTTACTGTATAAGGGTGGACACAGAGTCTCTCCTTTCTTCCACATGGAAGTGGTTTCTCGCAAGCCCCGATGGAGATGCCCCGCCAAATATTCCTAATCATCGCTTCGGTATTGATGTATGATTAAACAAACATGTACAATAGATTACAGTAACCATCCGTCCAGTGCACAGCCGACAGCCACATGGAATGTATTTTCCGATCAGTCAGAAATCAAACTGAAATTTTGAAAAAAAAAAACAAAAGATCTTTGTATTATTGTAGTAAAAACCACAAAACCCAACAACTAAGGGTGTCCGCCGTCCATTAAACATTTAAATCCCCCCGGCGTTCACCTGAATTTTATTTATTTGTGGGAACTCTTTTTCCCATTATATGCCCGGTTCGTAGCAGCTTGCAACTCCTAGTTTGGTCAAATCGTGAAGAATTTCTCTCGTTCGTCACGTCTTTCAGAAATATTTATACCAGACAGCATGCTTAATCCAGTCAGAATATCCCTCATGAGACGAATTTGGATGGAACAGAGTCGCCACATGGATGGCATCAAGAACAGTCTTTAGTTCGGTAAGGCTAGGCATATATAATATAAAATGTTCTTCTTTCTTTTTTCTTTGACAATAATACCACTTTGTTTAATTCAAATCCATCTGCTGGGTATTGATTATGACCCTTTGTAATTTCTTCAGACATAAATATTATATATGGTTTGGCATTTTTGATGTTGACTTATCAAAAGACTTGAAGTGAGTGAACTCTCTTTGTTCTCATTAGACAAAACGTGCAAAAAAGGTAGCCATTTTATATGTTTCGAAAACTTTTTTGTTCGTATATTGGTCAAAAAGCAGTTCAAATTTTGGCTATGTAAAATTAGTGTTTTTTATTACAAAATGTAAATGTCACAAATAACGCTTTTGGCGTACTTTTGGTGGTTTAAAATGTAGGATTAAATCCAGGCCGAGCCTTACCTTTAGATGGTCTGGATTCCACATGTTGTAGGCATTTGTATTAAAAAAGGGCAAATACTAGAATCTACCGTAATTTGAAAAATTAGATTCAAACTTCTAATAAAACAGATTCGCCATTCAATTAGCCGGGTTGTGACAAAAATACGTGGGGATCGAGGTTTTTTTACACAGGGTCAAATGCTAAAATGTTCAGTTGTTATTGAACGGGTACCAACACATAGAGTACAACGTCAAAGTCTCGTCAGTATTAAAAAAAATAAAGTATAAGTTGCCCTATCTAACTATAGGTAAAGTCCTATCGGTATAAAGAATTCACGTCAAGGTCACCCGGGTCAGATAATCCGTTTTTCATCATACTAATTGCAAATCTCTTGTCCGCCATAAACCAAACAGAAAGTGATTATCCGTCTATATACATGTCATACTTAAATACGGAGTTAATGATTGAAATCTCCAGTATACAATGTACACCCCTGTTTTGTTTTGTACTATTAAATTAAAGTTGCTGGCCGAATTCAAAATTGTTCAGAGGTGGGCAACGTGCCCGTCTATCATATCTGCATAAAGGGGTGGATCTAATGAGTTTCCAGTGCCCGCTTACCCAATATGGAGCCGATCTTTTCAACAAGCCAATCGGCATTCACTTCCATATTGATGCATGTCATGCTCGGCGCACGGTAAATAACTAAAATAACAATTCTGGGCAGAGAGGTCTTTAAACTATTGGTCATATATTTTCAACAAGCACGTTTGTGACTAATGATAATACGAGTGCATTTTGAAAGGCATAGGCCTATTGGTACTTTTTCCCCCGATGACCTTAACATAATATTTGTTACAATAAGCTATCATTTGTTTTCAGGACAACCATAGATTTTCAGTCCTTGTTACGTGACACAGCTAGTGACATCTACGTAAACAATCCGTGATTTACGTCCCCAAATTATGCCCCTGGTTTTATCTTATTTTGATCAAACCTCATGTTAAGTGTGGCAAGATTTAAATTAAACACAGGGCGTGGGTTTACTATTTTCCTAAGGTCGAGGCAATAGTACCCATGCCCTCCAGTTCACTGAGGTCATTAAGATTCATTAAGTATTGTTTTATATCCTTTCATTAATATTTTTGTTCTTGAATGGATAAAATGAAACTAAGGCCTACTTAAAAAATAGCCCAGCCCAGATAGCTATGCAAGAGCTAAGTGAGCTGAACCTTCAAGGCTTTGAATGCCTTTATTAGTTATACCGAGGAAATAAGGGCTACTTTCTAATTGTCCGAGACTTATATTATTTTAAAAAAATTATAAAGGAGTTAAAATTCAAAATCTAGAGCATTTAATGCAATCTTTATAAGATTTGAATTTAAGTCTTTTTAAAGTTGTGTCACTAATATAATTCTCTTAACTTACGTTTTAAAATTTAGAACGTATTTCCCTCCTGATTTTGCTTTTTCTTTCTTTCTCGCCAATAGTTGAACTATTTGTGGTCTTGTGACGCACTTTCTCAATACAATAAACATGCAATATATTCCCGAGGGCTATAATCGCGGTAATTCAAGTCATCAAAAAGAAATACATGTATTATTTAAAGATATCTAGTATAATCTTGTCATGGCTATATTAGCAAAAATTGGTTTGTAATAGCAACGCCCAATTCCCCCCTAAAAACGGTGTACTCGTTAATCTATAAGATACTTTTCACTTTTGTTCTATAGGCAGTCAATGATTTCGAGAATCTACTTCAGAGGAAACATCACCTTGATAACATCCAATCCATTACACCAAATCACATTATCAAGTGATCATACCTTCAGGTATAGGTACTATCTATAACTTCGTTATCCCATGATTTCGAATCTACCCTCATGCTAGCCCAGCTTTTTTTCGGGGGTGGGGCAAGGGGGCACATGTATATTTTCAGGGGGCAAAGATTATTAAAAATCTTGTTAGTCATAGTATATGGCCTATGTAAACACTAATTTTTCAGGGGAAAGAGTGGGGGCAAGATTCCCCACAGGGGCGAGCTTCCCCCTGCCCGGCTCGCCACTGTCCTCCCCTAATAGTCTTAGTGTCCTTAGCATAGTATGTGTCCTAGTATAGTGCAGATTCGATCTACTGTGGGAAGAAATGTGTAATTTTTGTATATTTTTCCAAATGCAGAAATTACGCACGGACGGACTAGGCTATGGGCAACCGCTAAGCGAACGTTTCGCTGATAACATAAATACGGTATTTCTCGAGATATCGAGTGAATCAAAAACAAAAATGGAGGTGCTAGGATCACGAAAGCAATCTCTTTATTCAGCACCGCGCCGACACCGATATGGAAAACAGAGCAAAACAATTGCACATTTTGTAGGCATTACTAGATACACGAAATCGGTTAAGGTCATGTGTGTGAAAAGAAAAAAGAATGAACTTTCGGTTTACGTTTTCCAAGGTTGAGTATTCTATTTATAGAAAAAAATGAGAGAGGCTGAACTTATGACGTCATGAAGTATGTAATGATCGGCGTTAAAATGGATGTCAAATGTAGAGTCACAATGTTAGGACTAGAGTACACTGTAAAATCGGTGTTTATAAATTATCGTCACGCTTATGTTTAGATGCTTAAACCTTTCGTATTTAACACAATATACACAGATTTGTGATAAGGTAGAGTATAGATAAATTTAACATTAAAAAATCTAAGATATCAAAACATGTTTTAATAAATCATAATATTTGGCCATCTAAACACACAAGTTTGTCCAGAATTTTAAAACACACTCTTTACTTTGGCCCCAAAAACTTTGTGGAGTCTACATTGACATTCATTTTAACATTGGTTCATTATCACATTACGGATGGAATGGTGTATCACTGCCAAAACAATAAGACACTTAATCAGCAATTTTAATAATATTTTTTGCTTTTGTGGTTTTGTTTTTGTCTTTTTAAATCATTAAAAATTTCCTTATAGATTTATGCTAACACGCATAAAGCGGCACTCGAAACCATTTTCAACAAAATATGAATTTCTTCAATTTGCTCTCAAATGATAGTCTGAGGCCAGTGAAGAACAGAGATAATTTTACACTTAAAAATAACATACCCAAAACAGATCTAGCGTCAGGGACAGTGATATGAGGATAAAGACGTCCAGGGTAATTTGTAGGCCAACTTTTAAGTTTTCCATAACTGGAAGACCAATCAAAACAGTGTGCATAGGCGTGGGAAAAATCCGTGTCTTGTGTTAAACGCCATTTTCGTCGTCTGCTGCTGAACGTCGCTGGCGACGCTTAAATTATAAAATCGTTCTGGTTACCCATAAGGAAGCTGATTTGTTCTTAATCATTTCGGGTGAGACGCTTTGTATATAAAAAGCCTTACAACAATGCAAAACATATCGATTTTGAAAAATCTTGAGGGCGCACTATTTTTCAAATGTGCCAGTTTCTATTGTGCACTTGTTGGTTTGTTGCCTGTATATGGCACAAATTACAAAACCTAGACATTGTATATTTTATAAGAGGAACTAGCCCCAGGCATGAGCAAAGAGTAATGACAAGCCCCAAACATATGCTCTGTCTACAAAAAATGATTTTGACAGGGTATGATCTGTACAGTTTGATATGGCCGCATTCCACGTACGAATCATGGCGAGATTGTCCCTCGCATGTTCGAGTTTCATGCGCTGTTATATTGAGTTTACAACGCTATATGTCGAGTTTACAGCGCGCCTATCCAGTTTGAAAGATATGTTCAAACTTTGTTTTATAAATCATGTCCAGAAAAAACATCATGTCGAGTTTTCCTCATGTTGAGAAAATATCATGTCGAGATTTTGAAACTCGGCATTGATTTTTTTCTGGACATTGAGGAAAAATGGACATGATTTATGTAAAACTCACCAGTATAGAGAGCAAATCGATGTTGTATAGAGGGCAAAAACTGGACAGATAGCGCTGTAACTCGAAATTAACGCTGCACACTCGACATGTGCGATTGAAAACTCGATACACAGCGCGTGAAACTAGACATGCGCGGGAAAAATCGCCAGATTTGATACGTGGAAGCGTGCCATAGTTGACTTGCACTTTGAGGTCGATGGTTCATTTGCCCAAGTCGAAATGAACAATGGGAAGAAAGGGAGCCCTAGTAACGTTGTAATAGTGGTTTATTCTAGCCTTTAGCAGGTGATTTAAATCACACCCAAGGTGCTTACCCATGGATTTGGAACCGGGACCTTCAGTAAGAAAGGGAAATACTTTAAAGCAATATTAGCACATTTTTTGAAGAGCGCCCCATTTTCAAAAAATTGAGATTTGTTACACAGGTTGCATTGGTTAACTGGCTAGTAAACTATTAACTGTGAATGGTAAGCTCGAAAATGTCTGTGTGTCACAAAACGAAGAATTTGTAATTAGAATAATTATTATGGGCGATACGATAATAATTCAACGGTGATGGAAAACGGCTTCAATGTGAAATGAGACGGGAAAGGAAAATAGCGCCATTGTACGTGTCACGCTCATCCAGTAGGTGTTTTATTGGTTCAGGCAGTCAAATTAGAGGTTATCTTAAGAGGTGGTACTATTCATCATGACGGACATAAACGTAGCATTTCCAGCTATGCCGTTAATTGCAATTGGGATCCCAATTCTAATTACCAAATCGCTTATTTTATGAGAAAAATAAATACGAATTCTTAGCATTCTCGTTCGCAGGTATCGTTCCTAGACAATTACCAAACGTAATGTACCATAATATCAACTTTTGAAACTTGTGGGCGCTCTTCAAAAATGTGCCATGATTGTGCCACACTATCCCAATATCTGACCTTGAATAATTATCTTTGATGATTCACGACTCACTGTGCAAGTTACTTATCTAAAGTCCCTTGGGTACAGTTCCTTTTTTCCAGGTAAGAGGTACCCTTAGGATACAGTTCCCTGTTTCCAGGTAAGAGGTACCCTTAGGGTACAGTTCCTTTTGTCCAGGTGAGAAGAGGGTACCCCAATTAGCCCAATCACTACCAAAACTCACTAGAACTCAATGAGCTGAGGTTAGGAAAAATGCACTAAGTCAAAAAAGATGCGATGACGTCATCGTACCAAAACACTCATATGGGCACGAAATCGATGGCTAAGTCGGGCCAGCGACTCCCTCGTGGGTGCCATCCCTGCTCATGGGAATGGTGCGCCGAGGCCCCGGGTTCGATCCAGACCGGAGTCCGGTTTTCTGTGCTTCTATGCCGTTTACCGTTACTCTTGGAGATAGGCTAGAAACCACAAAGGATTTTAGAGCTAATTAGCTGCATTTTTTTTTTTAAAAGCACTTTAAATAAAATCATGGAGCGAACCTTGCCTTGTTTTAGGGGAAAATTGTCCCTAGTCTAACAAAAAAAGATAACGACGCTCCTTTTTTGGCGGTGATCATCAGATTTTCTCTGGGACGTTGGGGATATATATAGATGCAAGCTTATCACTGATGTTCTGAAACAAAGAGCTTCATGATATCAAAACTGAGTAAAACTAGGATATACCAGGTGAGGGATTGTAACAGCTGCATCATTTTGGATACATGTTGCCTGAAACTTATTGAAGAAGGGGTTGGTGTAGTAAAGTGGCGCGTTGTGCCTACCATTTATTAGTAGTACGATAGGGGCCAGGCTTAAAATAATTCAATGAATGTGGATTGCAACTATTGGGCTAACCTTTTTTACCATGCATTAATGTTTACTCTATCAGTGTAAAAAATTTGAATGAGTTGATTTTAATAATTTTTATTGCGAACTAATGTTCATTTATAATAAGTGCCTTGTTATTCATGTTAACATTATTTGTCATAGAAAAATTATGTACCACATGGGTATATAGGGTGCCAAATGCTTTAATAGGTAAAGGTAAAGGGGAGGGACCGTGTACACAGGAACGGAGTGCCCTCTCTCTTTCGAAGCGATTGAGGGCAGCGCCACCATATAATGTTGCTGTTTGTGGAATCGCGACACCTCATCTACAGCGAGTCTGGTACCTTCCCAAGAATGTGAATATGCCGAGTGTAGAAGTAGTTATCGTGCGGCGTACGCATAGTCCGGGACACAATGGTAAACAATAGGGCAATCGATTCGTTGACTCTTCACGCAACATTAGTTCAGCTTTATTCCGTTATCGTATATGGAGCCCGACTATGGCTCCCACGGACTATATGCTTTCACACCGGTCCCATTTATACACCTGGGTAGAGAGGGAGTAATTGAGGTAAAGCGCCTAATCAAGGACGAAACACATTGACCCCAGAGGGGTTCGAAACCCACAACCTTTGGCGTGCGGGTACGAACGCTGATCCACTGAACCACATAGGCTTTAATTATGACAAAAATCAACTAGACAAAACTGCTCGATCTACGAGTCCTATAAAGGAGGTGCTTCTAGGCATCGTCATGTGATACAATCCAAAATTACCAAACCATTCACTTACAATCTTCTAGACTTTATTAGATGGACTCATACATCAGTGTCAGTTTTGCCATCAAAATTATATTTAGAGAGAAGGATGCCTGTGAGCAATTTTTGCAAAGTTATGATTTCTGTTAAAAACATGTCAAAACACTTGATATAATATATATCTAGAAGAGAAGAAAGAGGGAGAGAGAGGAGATAGAGGGAGAGAGAGAGATAAAACAACTAAGGCTGACTCAGAGATGTTCCGATGAGGGCGCACTCAATTTTCCAACAAATATCGTTTATATATTTGTATCTACATACTGCTTGTCCATATATAATCACTGTGTGAAATAACTAAGCTCAAATCGAAGTCCTTCATATAGAAAGTCACAACTTTGTTTATAAATTCCGTATCCGATTCTATTTACATGGTATCCTATGGCACGTTATACATGCAGAATGTTTACGGCTGAAACGAAACATCCAGTCATCTATAACTTTGATAGCATTTTAGGTTATAGCTTTATTTCTTGTTAATCTTTTTTTAATTTCTACACAAAAATATTATATTTTCGAAATCCTCTGAGTCAGACTTTACGTAGGTCAATTGTAAGTGGTTCTTGAGTTATGGGGTAAAATCATGAAAACAATGGATATTTGTATACTTTTTGTTCACTAAGAATCAACTTCTTAACTGAAATTTAACTGGATTGTTGAGTATCTTCCAAATAAATAACACTACCCTTTTCAGTTCCTCAGAAAAATTCTAACCCAATCCATGTTATTTGGTTAAATGTTTTTGATTTTTATTAATCTTCGACAATATATCGACTTTTATTAATGTGTACTACTCATTGTACGTACTGTATTGTAACCAACCGCATGTCCATACATACCTACCCATGCGTAGGTTTACCCCTGGTTTTGTATGTAGTGCTCTCCCTTTCAACCCTTGTGGTCACAAGCTAGACGTACCCATAACCCCCATTACGCCATGGTCTCGCACCGTACCCACGTATCGTGCCGACCGTATCCAGATAGCGGTCTCGAATGCCCACACCTGTACCCGTACCCATGATAAGCAGGGGACTGTAGGAAAGAGTGTGCGCTTCCTCCGGATAAAATTGTGAATTTTTTGCCACACAACTACTTTAGGCATTGATATCCTTAAAATTGATGAAAGCACTTGCTACCCCCCTTAATGGCCCCCAGCTTGAGTTTTCAGGTTATACGGGGTCAAAAGAGATTAAAATGTTCCGAATGTGTTAAAAAGCACACCACTGTGTTTGTCTTGTTACAAGGATTCCAAAAAGGTATAGTTAACACTATCTATGGCTTTATTCCGGATTATACGGGGTAAAAACTGTAAAAATGGTGAAAAAGGTCAATTTTGTGTGTACATGGGTCAAAAATTAAAATTTGCTTTGATTCAGTTAATATGTGGTGGAAATTATTTCCCTGGCTTAAAGATTGACTAGAATAGTTTGCTTATCTGTTATGCTTAGTTTTTTCACGTTACCAACAAAATAGGTCACATGTTATAGAATACAATAGCTGCTGCCAATATCTGTTGACTTTATTCTCCATTTGGTTAATAACAGACACGTAAGATAGGCAAAACTATTCCTATATTTTCATTCTATGAGCTAAACCAACAATTTGAAACCACATTTTACAACAATTGGAGGCACTTTTATTTTTGACCCTTACAACCAAATGACCATTTTTACAGTTTACCCCATAATTTCTAACTATAAGTCACAAGTAGTATAACTATACCTTTTTGGAATCCTTGTAACCAGACAGACCATCATGGTGTGCTTTTCACGATTGGAACGCGTCTCCTCCTCGTCCACGTGTAGTATGTGTGCCACGGGCTGAAGGAGTGGGGGGGCCGGGTGAGTGTGGTTAACCTGAATCCAAGCTGGGGGCCATGAAAGGGCTGCGCAAGGGCTTCCATCACTTTTTTTTATTATCAATGTAAAGGTACTTGTGTACCAAAATTCACAATTTTATCCAGAATTGTACACACCACAAAGTCTGTACACTACAGTCCCCCCACTACTAATGATGCCGTACCCCATGAGATTACAAGTCTGCTCCTCGCTACAAAAGGCGCGACCACAGCTCCCTCTTATTTTCGTAATTACAAAACCCTTCACTTCCTTGGTGGGTCCAACTCTATGAAGTCACTTCTTCCGGTGTCATTAAGGGGTAAGCAAGCATGATGTGAGAAGAATAAACAATATTACATGGACTTTTTAGCTTAAAATCAAAGGAAAAAATAGGTACATTTCATATAACTAGTTCAATGTAGGAACAAAACACCAAATAGTGAAAAAAAATGAAGTATTTGGGGAATTTGTCATAACCGTCTCCCGCAAAGACTACAGCGATGACGTCTGAAAATTAACAAACAGCTGATTGTTGGTTTACACCAGTACGAATAAACAAAGATCAATACTATTTGTATTTGAGGTCAAACTGAACAGGAATGGTGCAACAACATCACGCTTATAAATCTAAGATATTCACACCGGAAAGGCTTTTTGATCGCAAGTGGAATTTTGATACGGCGCGTATAGAAATTACCGAATTAGACAAAACGTACTACCTTATCTTTAAAACACAGATTTCAAAGCCAACCCATTTGCAGGTTATGTTAGCACATCCATGTCCATCACAAAAATACCAAAATATGAATATTGGTGATTTTTTCGATGTTTCGGGATCATGCAACTCGCTGCTAATCCCTTTAACTTAAAAGGTCATTCCCCGAAGTGTCCCTTGACGCAGGCTGCTTCTACTTTCTATTGTTGTTGTTAAGTGTGCACTGCATCGTTAGACATTTTTGGAAACAAATTGAGAGAAATGTATCCATAGTGTAATATGCCACGCAGAGGTTGAAATCATTTTGCTAAAACCGTAGTTGTTATGAATCACAATTTATAGTATTTACTATTGATTTCCTTTCAATTTTATCCCCCTAGCTTGAAAAGCAAGTAGGGAATTGTGATAGCGTGAATGTCGTATGTGGGTTATGTGTGTGTGTTCGAGTTTGGTTAGGTTTTCGTTTTCACGTCTCCTTCGAAAAGTTAAAGTCCGATTTCAACCAGACTTGAGGTTAAGTGCAATAGGGGTTCCTTCATGTGGTGGTGATGTCAAAGGTCATGGCCAAGGTCAAGGTCATGTTCCGCATACTGCCATCCTTGCCAGGTGGAAGTCAAGTTTACTTGCGGTATTTTTTAAAGAACATTTTAACAATTCCAAATTCCTAAGTTATTTGAAAGATGCCATCTTGTTACTGTTATTTTATGTGATCTATTACACAATAAGTTTCACACGAGACTCACTTAAGAGCATCAACCTTTCTATTTCTCATCTTGGGCCTCCACTTGTTAAGAACTCTTTCCATCACATGATGGCGCTATACTATTTATCAATCTGAACAGCGATGCGTACATGGTAGGTGGCTACGTAACACCTTTTTCCTTTATAGAAGAACAAGAAAATACTCATCCTAAAATTCTAAGCTTTTTTGTGCACACTCTTTAACATACTAAATTTTGCTCTTTTAAACTCTAAACAGCCCAACTGGTTCAGTAATCTCAGAAACAGTGTCTAACACAAATAGACACATTGTCTATTTTGAAAACTTCCCAACAATAAAAGTTTAACAACTTCACTACTCTGCCATGTACTTTTGGTTGGTTTTTCTTGCGAGAACTACGTCTCACGACTATTGTCTTCAATGTGCGTCACCAGTGTGTGGTACTGTGGTGTCACCATGTGGTGTCTTGAGTTTCTTTTACTTCTCCAGTGTGTTTCTTTCTATCTGTTTTGTTTGTGTGGCTGTACTCGGTTAAGCATCTCCGGGATCACTGTTTTGTTGGTCATGCGTTCTGGATCTGCAGATAAGATCTCCGTGATCTTTGCTTTCTTTGTCTCGCGTGCTGTTTGCTATGTTAGAATCTCTGGCGTCACAACTTTGCTTATCTGGCGTGGTCTTGCTGTTTACTCTTGCATCATGACTGAAGGGTGTGAATGTTTTCCCAGTCTTTTTCAGGTGTTCCTACTTTCGTCTGTTCACGGTCCATGTTCCTAACAATGCTGTATGATCAGTGTCCACATGTTTCCTGAACTTGAGTGCTTTTTCCCAACGCTTTCTCTACTGTTCTGTCTTGGTTTAACACGCGCACTGTTTTCAACCTTTCTTTAGCGGTGCCGAGGGTTTTGCTGTCTGTCTAATAGCTTTTTTTCTGTTTCCTCTTGTTTCTGTTGTTTTCTTACGCTTTACGCTAGTCTGAATCTGGTGTTTCAGAGCTTGTGCGTGTTGGTAGTAGTGTTCTGGTGCGTCTTCCAAGCATCCTTTGCGCTGGTGAAATTTCCGTTCAGTAGGTGTGTTTCTCCACTCAAGTAATGCTAGACCAAGTCTCCATTGCCTTCCCTTGGTTTTCTGATCTCCTTTTTCGCGATTTTCATTGAGCTTTTCCACCTTCCCATAACTCCCATTACACCTCCGGTACTCCGGAGAACTGGTCTTTCGAGTAAAAACTCGTACTCCTCTGCGAAGTTTGCAAATTCCTGAGAATTAAATGGGGTTCCATTGTCCGAGTAACAACATCTGGAATTCCATGGAAGGAAAAATGGTGTTTCCGACGCTTAATTAATGGCGTTTGCGGTCTTTCTTGTATGGCAAGGGGTCCTATCTCGAATAAATTCGAGAAATAATCGACCGTGCATATATAGTCTTTTGTCGTCACGAGAACAGGTCTATCCCCTAACTTTTCCCATGGACGATCTGGAACTGGTGGTTGATTGAGCCGGGTTCCCTTTTGGTTTGTTGAGTTCGGATAAAGTTGCATATCTAACATTTCACGCGAGGTAGTCGTTTAGATCTTCCTGACATAACCCCGGCCCGTACAACCAGTCTCTCGCGCTCTTCGTAGCGGTACACTCCTGCACTCCTGATTGTGCAGCATGCCAACTTCTCTCGATTCGCTGTTTTAGCGGCCCTTTGGGATGACAACTCTGTTTCCGCGATAGATGATTCCGTCTTCATAGCCTAACTCGTCTTTACCAAACACACACACCGAAGTATGGGCGTGCTTCTTGGAGATTGATTTCGTGTGAATCTGGCCATCCCTGTTCTATGTAGTGTCTCACAGTTTGGGGGTAGTCCGTCAGTCTGTCGGGATCCCGTAGTCTTGAGATTGAGTGTGGTCTGGTCCGAGATTCGACACTGGTACCTGGAATCAATCATGTGAATGCTCTCAACGAGTGTCGTCTTTCTAACTACTGATCTTGAACTATTCTTCAGGTACGGGCGCGACAATGTATCTCCAAATACATTGCCTTCCGGGTTGTACCGAATGTCCACGTCGTAGTAGTTGAGTCGAAGTAATAAGCGTTGCAATCGCGTTGGTGCTGCTGCCATCGGTTTGCGGGTAATGCTGACTAGGGTTTGTGGTCTGTCCACGCGTTATCTTGCGTCCGTAGACGTACTATGGTTACGCTCTAGTCCGAACACCTGCTTCAAGCACCTCTTTCTCGATTTGCGAGTACCGTGTCCTCAGCTGGCGTCAGTGCATTACTCGAATAGTTACCCCGGCTTACCGTCTTGCATCAGCAGCAAATCCTAGTCCGTGTTCTGATGCATCATCTTGACCCTCGTGTTTCTGCTCTGGGATCAAGTATTTGAGTATGTAGCTGATGTCACACCTCTTTGATCAGCTTTCAATGCTCGCGTCTGTTCCCTTTTCACACGACCATTTCAACATACCTTATGTGTTAAGCGTCTTAGTGGTTCGCTTAGTTCGGAGAGATCTGGTAGGAACTTTGCGACGGTCATTTTGTCATCCGACAAATCTTTGATTCCAGCGACATCCACCGGGGTTCCATCTTACAGACCGCTATTCACTTTGCTAGATCCACTTGGAAGTCCCCGCCGGGGAGCCAAACTTTACTCCTGGCCTTACGCATACTTGTCAGAATTTAGCCTGATTTTCGCTCACGGACATCTCTCCAGAAAGTTACGTAAGTTCACATCATGGTCTCGCGCAGCTTCCTCGTCTGTGCTTCCGCTTCCCATGATGAGAATGTCGTCTGCTATCTTATAAATCCCATTCGGGCCTTCAATTCTGGTCCAAGTCCTCGTGTTGGAATATCGCTGGATGCAGGGCTATACCAAATGGCATTCTAGTCCAGCGATATCGTCCCCACGTGCCCTGAAACGTAGTCACATGGAGGATCTTTGTCAGCTTCCACATTGGAGAAAACCCGCCTTTAATCTGCTTTCGAAATACCCTCACATTTGCCATCTGTGGCAAAATATCGTCGATCAAGGCAAGGGGGTAATACTCTCTATGTTCAGGTGCTGTGGATCGATGCATACGCGCACTTGCACTTGGTTTCACAATAGTTACAAGGCTGGACCCCCAGTCAGAAGTGCTTCTGGTAACCTTACACACAGCACTCCAATGTCCTCAAGTCTCTTAAGTTTCATCCTTCAGTTTGACTTCAACGCTATGGGGCACGTTTACTTGGAGGATTCCACTACAGTCTTCACTTCCGGATCTGTTGGCAACGTGAACATACCTGGCAGTGTCCCAAGCCGTCAAACACGTCTGCGTATTTGGTCAGTACTTGCGTTTTTGTTTCACCTGCGTGCATTTCCGATACATGTACCTGTGCCATTTTTTCACCTTATTCGTGCTTGCACTATCATCCTGTATGCGTGCGTGCTTTTTCTGTATGCGTGAGTGCAATTTCACCGTATTCTTGCGTGCATTTTCACCTGTATGCTTGCGTGTCATTTCACACCTGTTGCTTGTGTGCATTTTCACCTCTATTGCTTGCGTGCATTTTCACAAACCTGTATGCTTGCTGCATTTCACCTGTATGCTTGCGTACATTTTCACATACATGCTCTGTCACTGCATGTACAACATGTTTCTCATTGCATCTTCTGGCTTGCTTTCCTGTACGTCATTTACACTTGTTTTGACACTCTGGTGTGCGGTTTTGTATTTGTATTGTTTATGATTTGTGTCTCCACATGTATGTGCCCTGTGTTCTATACTCTCTGTTACACTAATTGCCTCTTGGGCCTCTGTTGTTTTCAGGCTGTACTTTGATCAACCCATTTGCTGACCATGTTTTTGACCCAATCACGGTAAGGCATTGACTTTGACCTTGACAACTGCAAAAGGACGCAATTATTTCTTTTTGTTCTTTGGATTTCTAAGATGTAACTAGACAGACCTTGTATGTTCATGGTATTTTCCTTGTTTATACAATGACATCTCATATTAGTAATTGTGATGATACAGTCGGAGGAAGATATCTTCCTGGAATCACATTGCAATGTATCCCCACAGTCAACTTGCATAACCACATCTGTAGGGGTACTTCCCCGTAACTGCATGAACCACAATATCTTTCTTCACATTCATTTGAAAGTGGCATGAACCTCTTTGGTAATGTATGGTGGTTCTAACTCAACTACAATGGTCTTTGTTCCTCTGACGAGACATCACTATCATAGTCTACAATTCTAGATTCAGGTACTTTGTATACGCTTTTTTGTGGCAGAAGTGGGTGTTTTTTCCATTGCACACTTATGTCTTTCCAAATGCGGGCATTTTAAAATTTTGTTAACTCTGACTAGCCCAGAATTTTGCATTCACCAGTTGGTTTGCGGGAACCCGGGGGCATTCTTTGTTTGACCTTGATTTTCTTTTACTTTTCCCCACTGCATGGACTGTGTGACAACTGTCCGGTATCATTTGACAACGAATATCTTTCAAGTGTGTTTTGGTATCTTCTTCTGCTTGCTCTGGCAGCAATCAAGACTTCTTTGCAGAGTCAAATCAGGCTCCTCTATGATCTCTTTATTCCTACTCTTTCCAATCAACAATTCCACAAACAGGCGGTCTCTGATGCAGTTCAATCTCTCAACGCGCCAAATTACATGTGGCTGATCACTTACGCAACTGAACATATTAGTTGTCAAAAGATGTACCTGACATTGTACACAGTTATTAAACTTGTACCTCTCATAAATGACATTGACTTTGCCAATACAGTTGTTTCTCCACAATTTCAGAATTACACTCATGGTTTTTTCTTTCCTCTTCTGTTTTAAAGGTACCCATTGTGAATTTATAATGCCTCATTGCCTATTGTCGGGATAAATGTGCAACCTCATTCTATCTGCTGCTTATCAAGCCCAGTGATAATTACATACGAGTCCCAGACTTGCCTGAAAATATTTCCCAATTCTTTTTCAAATTGCCCGAGACATCTAAACGTCTTGGCAAAGGCACACTATTTTGTGCAGTTTGGGCGTAGCACCACTATCATTTGTAGTATCGGCTGTTTCACCATCTGCCATAGTACAAAATTAATTGGGCAAAATTCAATCTGAGTAAATATCTTCAATTTAAACAATTTCAATGCTAGACTACACAGTCTATGGATCGATTGTACCACTAACATACCACTAATTTTTCTGTTTGGGAGATTATGAATGTGATGTTGACAAGCACACACTTACTTTCGTATTTTAAACAAGTGTTAGCACTGCAGAAAGCTTATTTTGCTAATGCTCTCTCTGTATTTTTAATGTCAACAAAGTTATGTGGCACGTATTTTGCGTACTTTGCTTTGCTTTGGCACTACATGTATGCACGTGTACACAACGTATTGACAACGTTTTTTAACCGAAGTTGTCGCGTAACACACGATGTTTTGGCGGGATTTGTTGTGTTTGCGATTTCACAGCGATTAGCACAGTACTGCGGATGTCAACATGCTCGATCGGTCGTTATAGCGGCGAAGGTATCTTTCACGAACTTCTGACACCATGTTATTTTTACTGTGATCTATTACACAAGAAAGTTCACCTCAGACTCAACTTAAGATGCATCATCAACTTTTCTAAATTTTCATCTTGGCCTCCATCTTGGTAAGAACTCTTTCCATCACATGATGGCGCTATACTATTTCTGAACAGCCGATGCTACCAGGTGTGGTGGCTATCGTACAGTTACCTTTGGCTTTTTGTTTTGTCAACAGGATGAATATGCTAAAACATTCATTACCTTAAATATGTTTTCTTCGAGAGCCCGTCAAGTATTTTTGTTTGTGAGGTGAGATCATTCATATGCATTGAACGATGTATTTTTTTATTTCATATGTCCTCATTGTAAAGCACAATGCTTGTGGTGCGGTGGCGTTGCGTTCCAATTTGATACTCATGTACTCCAATGCGTAAAGATTTATGTCCTCGGAGACATACCTATATGCAGAAGGCAGAATCACAATTTCTACAGTCCGCTGCCCGAGAATTGTTTCAGAGGTCCGGCACTGCGCGCGCCGCAATATCTGCATAAAAGGAAAGGGGCTGAGTCTATGGGTAGCCTCGTGCGATTAACCAATGGGGCGGCCAACCTACTCAACCATGCCAATCGGCAATACATCACTTCCTGTTTTGACACACGTCAGCTAATCGGCGCACAGTAAATACTCTGAACAATTCTGGCAGAGACTTTAGTATCCCTTAGGATTAAACTCAGTTGCTTTCATATGTGTATTTCGTACGATAAAATATTTTGCTTGGTTTTACATAATACTCATAACAAAATCAGATTTCTGTTCGATTTTAAAAAATCATGCAAGGTTTGGTTGGGGTTGGGTTGAAACTCCATTTTTACGATTTTTTGGCTCTATATGCATATAACAAAGAAATACTTGGACATGGTAAAGGACCGTAGTAAGGTATGTATGGTCACTCCTCGGTTGGGGTATCGGGAAAGTTGGTGGGGAAGGGTACCAAAATTCATGGTGAAAGCAACAATTCAATTGCACAGAAGAGCAGATGTGGAAGGAGGCTGTCGAAAGCTTCTACTTACATTTAACTGAAATGCAGGCAATTGGATAGTAGTGGGCGTGTGACCAAAGACAATATCGTTAAGAACTCGTCGGTTGGTGTCCTTTATTTATTTTGCTGCGTTTATTCTTTTGTATCATTACAATATGTTTGGTTTCGGAACAAATATAACATTTTTGAGTAGAAATATTACTAGCCATTTTCGTTAGGGTTTGAAAATGCTGACTAGTCGGCACGAGGCGCCGACATCTTGGTATGATTGTGAGCTAATCTTTATAATGCGCATCTCCTCGAAATCTGGTCTATAAAACCACTTGTGAATTCCGCATTGGGCATCCTCAGTGTTTTCATCCCTGGTGACCTAATAAACATTATTATTTGGGCTTTGCAATTCTTAATGGACCAATAGTGATCCCAGTTGACCTATTGGAAGTGGTTCAAATGTTAATAATGGACAAATTGAAATTGGATAAGTGATTCCCACTAGTGAGTGTACCATCTTTGTTGCACTGGCACATGTACTCGCAGCTTGCTGTTTCTTTGACCTTCTCCCATGGTTTATTAAGGGGCACCAATTGACATGAACAAATTGTTTTCAAGATCTGTGGCGGCAGTGATTTCAATAAGCGTCCTTTTCATTATGTCTTAATATTTTTCATGCTTTTGTCTCCCTTTAAGAAAACAACAAGTTTTAGATGAGAAAATTGTCACCATTGGCCTCTACTTTTAAGTCCTACCACATTATGTCACGCTTCTATGGTCTTCTAGTACAGTATGACAGCACTCATCATTACTTTTTTATTATCAAGATATTTTTTCTGTTCGTTGGTCATCAGCATTCGTGTATCTCAAATATGTTGGTTTCTCGTATTTCTAATTCTCTCTAGTCACAGTACTTTTTAATTGCTGTGAATTAATCTTTTTATAAAAAAGGTTTGTTCCATAATTTTATAGTAATTTATTCACCTGCAATTTGCGTAATTTTTCATTCAGCGATTTCCCCGTTATAGCGGAAATAATAAATAGTTTGTTGTTTGTGTGTGTTCGACGTTGTCTCAGTATGTCATAGGTTGACTCTTTAAAGTGCTCACCCGATCTTCGTTTTTATACCATCCCGTTTGACAGCCACCTTTAAACTCTCACTACATAAGGCAGTGAGATGCACGTAATATTGACCACAACCTTTCTTATGATTGGTTCCTATTTTGACAATGCCCGTTTTAATATCTTACTTTTGACAAATCCGCGTTTATCATAATTATCATATAGCCGTAGTTTTAAATTAAGAATGGTAATCAATATACTGGACTATTTATATGCACTTTCAAAACCACCGCTTTGATATTTATGGTTTTACTGAATCCTGGTTCAATGATAGTTCCGAAGCCAATCTTGTTGACCTTCCTGGTTATAACTCGGAAAATTGTATACGCGAACAGGAGGTGGAGGAGCCTCATTATTTATTAATACAAATATTATATATTATCAGAACTGTACTTCAAAATTAGACTGTACTGTGAGTGTGACTCGATATTTATTGAAATAACCCATCCCATACAAAACAATCATAGGGTATTATTTATAAGCCAGAATATGGTGTTATTGAGATTTATGAATCAACTTGAAAAACACAATTGATCACGGTATCAAATGAGAAAAAGCAATGCTACATCAGGGCGACTTAATCTTGATTCTTGAATGTGCTGCGGCCCAAAGTCAACAGCTTCATCAACTTGATTTATTCAAACATTCTTCCCTGTGTATTGATAGGCATTACTTGACAACATTTCTCAAATGATTATCTTACAGGTGATCAATCTGGTGTTCATCATACCGACTTATTGATCAATTTCGTTCTCCTCCAGTATCACCTACAGTCAAACCAAATCTCATCCTCATTTTATCGAACGCAGGCAATTAAAACCGGATGCCCATAAAAGGGTCTCAAGAATGCTCTCTCCATAGTTGTCTATAAGTTAACTGGGATTTCGAAAACATGATGACGATCCAAACCCACTCAATGCTTACAAAAAATTTATGGATATAAATTCCCTAATCTCCTCAATATCCGTTTGCCCTATTGTTAAGACTAGATTATCAAAGCGTAATACCCAATAGTCTGGGATCACGAAAGGTCTTCTAATTAAATCTACAAACTAAATAAACTATATAGAAAGCTTTGTAAACAACCAAATGAGGCTAATCGGATCACTTACACTAAATATAGAAATTTACCTTAACCAATTATCCGGTCATCAAAAAAGTCACATTTCTTTTTTACTCTGAATTGAATCTCAATAAAACATAATATGAAAAAAATGTGGGGACCCTTAACAACTTTCTGGGAAGGAATAAACAGCAAAAAAACTTCCCGAATTTTTTCCTTGACAAAGATGGTAAGAAGTGTAATTGACCCTGCTGAATTGCCTCCATTTCATGATTTTTCACGAGATTGGATCTTCTCTTGCCGATAAATACCACCACCTATCCGAATTTTTCACCCCCGTAGCCGATCAACCAACAATTAGTGTTTTTCTTTACCCAACTTCATCAGACGAGATTGATAAACTTGTAATGAAATTAAAAAAAACACGCACCAACACACCGGTCAGGATGGTATCAGCTTTTCTAATATCCTTAAGTCTGTGCTATACCTGAAATAATTCAATTCGTACATTATTTTAATCGGTCCTTATTCAACCATGTTGTCTTAAAGTAAAATCGCTAACCATTAATGTATTTTCAAAGCCGGCGACTCCCATTTATTTAACAACGATAGGCTATTTCTATACTGCCAAACTCTTCGAAGGTGGGCAAGGATTATGTATAACGAATTTTAAATTTTTTTTATTTCAAGCATAACATTCTTGTCCAACCAGTTTGGGTTCGCCCCCAGAGAAACGAACTTCTACACCAAAGTATCAGAGGACTTGGATAACAACTTTTATTCAACGGGATCTTTCTTGATGTTAAGCAGGCTGTCGATTACATGTAAAACCATTCCATCTTATAAATGAGTAGCCTTGATGGCATAAGGGGTCTTGCTAATCGTTGGATATCCAATACTTATTGATAATAATTTGTTACATATAATGGTAAATTCCTCCTCGGCCCTCTAAAACCCCATCATCTGTGGTTACCGCAAGGTCCATACATTAGGTCCACTTCTCTCTTATTGTACATTTCAATGTCTTCTCTTTGTTCCAGCCTTCCTCCCATATATTATTTGCGGATGACACTAAAAATTTCTTTTTTTTCACAGAAGGATCTCGATACATCGAAACCACGGGGGTGGTTAAAAATGAACTTTCCATTATTTCCAATTGGTTCAAACATAAATCCTGTCTCTAAATAAGCTAAAACAAAATTTCAATGCATGATCTTCAAAACCACACATAGTACAAGGCCAGATACTAATCTAAAAATACAAATCGACACTAACAACAATCAGTGAGGTAAAATCCACAAAGTTTCTTGGCGTACGTATTGATAACAACCTTTCTTGGCACTCCCACACTGCAAACATCTCAAAAATTATTCTAAATTAATGGCAAAATAATCAGCCAAAGGTGTCGTCTTATCTTCCCAAATTCTTCGTACCTAACAATACCTATTCCTCCCTTATCTAAATTATTATTGTGAATTGTCTGGCCCAGAAAAAATAATACACATTCTCAACTTCTATTCCTTGACAAAACAGGGCAATTCGCAATGTATAATCCTTAGGTGGCACACACAGAACCCAATCTTCCACTCATGAAACATGTTAAAACTTTTGATATTTATCTTCCACTTGGTACTTTCATGTACAATTCATCCACAATTTAATTCCTTCGGCTACTCGAACCAGGTTCTTCAAAATTAAAATTATGCAGAATCAATTCATACAACACTCGACAATGCTTCGGACCTTCATATTAACCCTACCAACACAAAAATAGCAGAGAATACCATTAAAAACCAAGGCGCACTATTTTGGAACGACTTAGATGTCACTTTAAAAAATACTCCCGCACTCTCACATTAAAAAACGCTTCAAACGGTTTCTCTCAGTTCATACCTTTAGATTGGTTTTGTGAGCATTTTTTATCTTTTTATGTATATAATTCTGTTTCGCTGTCATGTTTCCCTTTTAGAATTGTGTCATCCCTCCCCTCCTTGTCCTTGTCTGTTCTTGTCTTTGTTTGTCCCGGCTGTAACTTATTTTGCTTTAGGTGCCTGCATATGATCTACCCACGTATATTCTCATGTTTCTTGATATAATGGTTCTACCATTTCCCCTCTCTACACAAATTACTTTGTTATGCGGTCCATCTTCATATACTACCCATGCCATATTTTTTCTTTTCTCTAATGAGGGAATGCGTTACACGCTTTGCCCGTTTGTTTTTCAGGTCTCGGGCCAGTAAACTTATTATGTACAGATAAAAAATATCATGTATTATTGGTATTTCAATTTATATAATAATCATGTTCTATTGTCCAGTACCTGTATATAAATATTGTTGATGGCGAAATAAACTACTACATATATATATATACACACCACAACATGACATATATATATAATATCTAGATATATATATAATTATATATATATATATATTATATATATATATCGTCATGAGTCTTTCCCAAAAGGCCAATCGACCATTTTGGCGAAATTGAGTTTTTTGCATATTAGGATTAATATATCACAAGCTCTTTTCAGTATACCAATTATTGAACAAAATAACATTCCATTTGTGCATCATTAGATTTTCACTTTTGGAAACATCATACCACACGCCAAATGAAAGTCTTCAAACAGACCCAAATGTATTCGTCTGTTTCCTGTACCTGAAACCACCGTTGCGACTCAGCTTTAAAGTGATCTACGACTCAATGGGTATGGAGATTCTCTCATCTCTCGCTCAACACTGGGTACTGGGTAGCCTATAGAAGTCTGGTCGACTTTATATTAGTACAATTTGTGTATACTAGCTTTTGTATCTGAGACGATTTTGACACACAGAAAATAATAAATTTTTGCAGTATTTTCCTGACAACAATTCTGCCAATATGACTGTGAAAATTACAGTAATAATTGTAAAAATGGATTCAATCAAAACACTGAAACAATAGATTTTGGCGATTATTTACAGAGATTTCGAATGTGTTGAAACTACAAAGCACTGAAGAAACACACTAAGTTAGTAGGCCTAATCCCAAATGTCAACCAAACTTTTTACTTTGCCATATTTAGTCTATAAATTTTTAACCTTCATAGTATGGCCTTCACTTCAAAACCCCTTCTGTAATGTTTCGCGACCGTATTTCAATTCAACCATTTTTGAAAGAAGCTAAAACATTCTCTTGTATCCCTAGAGAACTATGTAAAACTAATATTGGTCGACCAAATGGGGCATATTTACGCTCAATAACATCCAAACCAAACATCCTGTTACCCTAATTTTCACAGGTTAAATGAGGAAATGGTGCTTTTCTTCTGAATAACAAAGTTTTGACCACTACGGGTAAAATCTGAGGTCGCTGGAGACGAGGCTATTAGCGAATCGGACCACGGACCTTTATTTTGGTAAACAAATGCATTAAACGGTAAAATATAGCAGAATTGCTGCCAGTGTTTTCCTGTATGATTTACAGTATTTTTCCTGTAAATAACGTTATAATGAATTCCATAATAGTGGCATATAATGTTGATATATTCAAAGTCAAATAGAGCCTCTCTAGAAATGTGAGTCGTAATAGGCCTGGAAAATTGGACAAACAAGTATTTTGCTGATTTTTAAATTACGGCCAAGTATTGTCTTTTTTCTGATCCTTTTTCATAGGCGTAAATCCCGGGGGTGGGGGATATATCCGCGTAATATGTTTTGAATGAGGGGGGTGTCCATAGGATCATCCACCTAATTTTATGCTGTTCATGTTTTTTTGACGCAAAAATAACTCATTTTTACCATAATGTTTTAAAATTTGTAAATTTTTTAATTTTTTAAATTGTGCATTTTGTTCTAATTCCAATTACCTTTAAGGATTTCAGCTTCTAAATGGCAAAACTTTTTAGCAGCGCTTTTTAATTGTTTTTAACATAGTTAAAGGTTTTTTTTATTTTTTGTAATGGAACACTATAACTTTCTGAGATAATTTTCACAAATACCCTTATTTCATTTGGAAAATTTTTACATGAACATACATGTATTAAGTTACGGTAAATTGTGCAAAAATAGTAACACTTTCGGTTTACACCTGTTGCTGGAAATAATCGATTGTTGAAGCTGTAATAGTTTTAAAAAATTCAAATCAGTTATGTTGTAATTCAAAGTTATAACAACAATGCAATTTGTAACCCAAAAGGTCAACAAACAGTACTAATGTAGTAACTTATTTTCACTTCAATTTTTTATAGATAGTTCCAAAAATTTCTTGTTGAAACCCTTTCACGTTTTGGTATGACATTAGTTAATTTTAATTAATTTGCAATAAAATTTAATTTGAAAGGAAAGTTAAGCATAAATTCAATGTTCTTATATATTCCCTGGATATAAAGTAGCCATCCGGGATAAGTCATAGTAATCGGAAAAATCGGTGGATCAGTTATATAGGGTTTACAGTGCACAAACTGGAGGTTAACTTTAACACCATGGGTGGTAATTTTAACACCATCCTGTAGTCAAACGGGAAACCACCCCACTGGGTGTTGATTTATCACGCATTTAGTTGTTATAATTACACCAATTTTGGTGTGACAATGTATGGTGTAGACACTCTTTGTGTTTAATTTACAACCACAATCAATGGTGTTAATATTTTTTTACACTGACGGGTGCCAAATTGAACTCTGGTGTAATTAAAAAACACTCTCCCGCGGAGTCAATACGGGACCACTCCCTCTGGTGTTAATTAACACCAAACTTGGGTAAATTTTAAACCCCTGTTTTTGCAGTGCATGTAGAAAAAAATATTGTTATTCACATTATCAGCCCTCTTAATTGAAATACACATGATTAATGGTATACATTAAAAAATTACTCTTGAAATTACTCAATATAATTGAATGCAACCCGATTACACTTCATTTATTTAGTAGGCAGAGGAAATTATTTCCCTTTCAATGCCAATACGAAAGATGTTTAATTGAGAAAAGATCATCTGCATTAAATAACCACTTTGATAATCAGAAATGTTTGGCAATTGAATTGAAATTACGTCAGAAGTTTTGAAATACAAGCTCAAACCATTGAGCACAGCAGTAGAAATGCCGGCAAACTGGCCAATCTTACAAAAACTGGCTTGTTTTTTGTTAGTCAAGCAACGTTTTCCACTATAACTGTAACGAGTGTTGTGACTCCAAAGGTGAAACATTAATACGGAATTGTCTTTTTGATTACAAAAACAACAAGATAGTCTTTTAAAGACACAACAATCGCTTTAGCGAGGATGTTAGTACTTGTTTAATATGTTAGTTTTAAAATACTTGAGATCATAGGAAACCCTCTTGTCATATCTTAGAGAGATGATTAACCCCAGTATATATTTTCAAAGGCATCAACCATACTCAATGCATCAACCTTTAATTTGAAAATACCACTGTTTGGAATGCCAGACTTTCCCATCAATAGATTCTAAATATTTTAACCACAGTCCTAAAACCTTGCACCGAGATTACAAAATTCAACTACAAGGAACAAGGTTGAAAAAACAATGCTTGTCCCTATGAGGCAATGAAGTATCACTCCTATGGCACATTTCAATACTTGCATTCACAAGTTGTATTTAGAAAACACACCCCTGAGTGTTGTTATATAATGATGTACCTAGAATGCACAAGATCAGTTCATAGTCCAATGCATTTACAAGTACATCCACTGAACTGAGCCCCGTGGTGGATTAGCATATTGTGACTCATAGTGTTGTGCTTTGGGCATTGTACACATAATCTGGTACCTCAAACCAGGGTCATATCTCCATTAACATGTCAATGACTGAGAAGTTATCACTGTGGATGGGTGATGTCATCCATCAAAAAAAAGTTTTTGTTTTCCTAGCTGCTTAGTAAATGTTAAATGACTTTCCTAGTAGCATTACCATGTTCCTGTAAGTTCTTAAAATAATTTGGAACCAAAGGACCTTTGCACTGCTCATGAGACAAACCACCCAACTCTGTGCATGACTGTTATATTCTGGGCCAATCATTTGCTTGCTAACACCATATGCTAGGGTAACTTGCAATGTAGTGGCTTTATCTATTCCGATTTTTATACCATCTTCGATGACTAATCTCCATGGGAATGTCCATTTCATTGCAAATTGTACCAATAGACCCTCCGAAGTCGTTTTTGTTCTTAGATTTTAAAACATCATTTGACTCTAATTGCCAATATAACGCTCTCCCTATAGTTTTCGTTATTGAGAATTAAAATGATTTTTCGTCAAAACGTCCTCGTAAAATAATACAAATAAACATAACTTGATAGTAAGATAAAGCGTTCTTTCTTCAGATAAAAAAGTGATCTTTGATTCTTTTTACTCTGCAAAAAGTATCAAATATACACCTTCAAGCAAAAACAGATAAAATCACAACTTCGTCCACTTACGTTTATGAAGTTATATGGTCCATAATTCACAAACCCAGAGTTTCAAATGTTAGCCATACACTTTGATGTCCTAGTGTACATCCCCATGTAGGCCTCTGCTGCAATTTGGAAATACGCAAAATACGTCAATTTTATTTCCAATTTTACCAGGCGTAATAAAACGATACAAACTTGAAATTTATTTCGAGTTTTTTCGAGTATCAACATATCGTACAGTATTATGAATTTGCAATTATACTATTAAGTACTAAAGTTTACAGGAAAAAATACATACATTTACCAAACGAAAACTTTGGCAGCAATTTCTGCTAAAAAAACCCGTATAATACAGCTTTGAGAGGTTTCCCATTCAATTATATATTTTAGCTTGATGTATACATTTACATTAAGATAAGTATTTGATTCAATCAATTCTAATTACAAAAAGATAAAAAAATAGAAATAGGAACATCATCAGTCATCTTGCAACTTCATTGGCATATTTTGGCTGTAAGAGATGATGACGGCTAGAAAATCATACAAAAGCATAGTCATTTCTAGCGCCTCCGCCGGCAAAAGTATGTTCAACATGTCAATACCAATGTCTGAGGCGGTCGATCAACTCTTTTTGAGTACGCCAAGCAGGCGAATATGCATTCGTTTCTTTGACATAGACACAAGATGAGTTTGTGGTTTTTGCAAACAGACCAATAGCTATTCTATTTTGACAAGGAAAACAAAGGATACTTGATAATTGAAAGGCGTGCTCAAAATGAAAAAGAACTGTCAATGTCCACAATTACACATTATTAAAATCATTGCCCTTAAAAGTTTCAAATTTAGATATGCAAGTTCTAATTCTACTTGGTTCCGATTGGCCTGTTGGAAGGATTCGTGACGATATATATATATATAAATAATATATTATAGATAGATATATATATCTATAGATTAGATATATATATATTAATTATATATATATATTATATTAATACAGAAAACTGCTGAAGAATTTAATTCTAAGCAAGCAAGAAGTCTACGAAAATGTCATTTCTTTGTTTTCATTTCATTTTCATCAACGTAAATTACTGCAGACGGAAAGTAATAAAACTTGAAGAATACATAAACCATAAGTAAAAGGTACATAGCCGATGACCCGTGGTCCTTGGGTTACGGACGCTGCTGGGCTATTGCCCTAATGCTGATAAACGTCTCTCGATCTCTGGCTTAAAACTTACAAAGTTTTTATAAAGACTAAGAGCTGACTCCGACGAGTTTTTTAAGTTCTCAGTAAAACGCGCTTTGTGGTGTTTCTGTAAGTGTTAAAGTGTTTGCATGCTTTTATTTAATTTTAAAATTTCTTTCCTTAAAACGGCTGTCGCATAGGCAACGCTTATTAGATTATTATAATTATGGTACTTTATTTCTTTATGTTTAGTAAACTTTGATCCATTTTTGTCACAGAATGTGAATTACAGTCGATCGCGACTTTATTGGTTATGACAAGCAAACTACTTATACTCATAACTATGAAAAAGGTAGCAACTTAGTGCTACAGTACATACCGAAATGCATCTAGTATGGTGCCCCATCCCATCCATCCGGGAACTTGTACAGAGTTCATGGTTACACAAAAATTCTTGTTCGTTCGCGGTCGACTGAACAGTGTCTAGAATTACAATACAAAGTACCTTTTACGTGTAGTGATCTTACAAAAATGTCGAAGATATACAGGATTAAAATACAATGAGCACTGGTGTTGAAGTTCACGACAAAAAGTGATATTTTCGACGGAACTGTTTACCCTACTTGTGACCTGCCGGACGATTACATAAACTATAGTGCACGTCACAGATAGGGGAAGTTTTCTGGTATTTTCTTAACGCTGTTATGAGACCTTATGTTTTTAGCTTGGGTTGGTTGTGGTAACCAAGTTCCTGGCATGAAAATGGGCACAATCCGAGGATGTTATGGGGATCGTGCAAAATGGTCTATTCAACATGAATCTGTTGTGCCATTTTAAAAAGGCATTTCGTGTTTTTGTTTTTTGGGATCCACAGGCCCTCGTTCCCGGACTTGGGTTACTATTTCATTCACCTTCATCGCTATGCCTAGTAGGTCAAGCGTCTTCGAAAGATTTAAATTTAAAACTTTTTTTATTATTAATTTTTTGTCATTTAGGTGTGAAGTTCAATTTGATTATAATGCGCCGACCGGGGGGGAAAACGACAAGTCGCCAGTTCCAACGTAAGGATAAATTATTATGTATTGTTATATAACATCCGTTTAAACGTGTAAAGGTTGTAACGTTGAGGTCGATGGTCAATCATTATAGATAGAAATATTAGCTCTATAAAACAATAATTTGAATAGCCATATTAGCATCCAATTTGTTCCAATTATAATTTAATTATGCCTCCCAAGCACTAATTTAAACAGTAGCAGGGTTGTGTTTCAGGGTTTATCTGGGTTTAATAGACCGTCAATCCTCAATTGTACTTCACAAGTATATAGATGGCAAGTCAACAGTGTGGGCCAAGGTCTATAGAAAATAATGCAAGTTTGACACCATAATGGATGAAGACAAAATTTATGATCAAGCCAAATAAGTCATTTGTCACTAAGATTGATTTTAGAGATTAACGTTTCCAAATCTTTATATACCATAAGTCCCTCGAGGAAAAGGTCTACCAACCTGAAGGTAGCGGGATTTGTCTTGTTAGATCTAGGAAGCAATCCCCCTAAAACACAAGGCACGGCGGGTGCCCTCTCCATGAATTTTTGAAAATTGGCCAAAAATAGCATTGTAGGGATTTACGGCGAATATAGTCCATTGTTATGACCGACACTTAAATACGTTGCGAACCATCAATGAGATGAGGTTGTTCCAAAAGTAATTCACAAAAAGGGCACATAAAAAATTGAAAATTTTTTATTTTTTTAATTAAGCATACCAAATTTGCGTTTAAGATTTGGCACACATAGTATACTTAAGTGACAAAAATGTGGAGGACGCCATTATTTATCTGTTAAGCATGGTTAGTCCTTTATAATGGGATATTGGGAGATAATTTATAGGCTTTAGGATCATAACCAACATATTGGTCCTTGCATGTCAACTGTAGCTGCCTTAAAAGTTGCATATTACTAACGATATCACAATGTGTTAACAATTACCCAGCACGCCCCCCTTCATGCATGGTTAATTAAGATTTTACTTGTATATATTTTGAAGCTGGATGGAATGAAAAGTTGGCACCTTGTAAACAACACATGTGTTAGGACATATATCAAGAGAGTGATTGTGAAAAAATACCCTGGAGCAAAATGTTCGCGAATGTTGCTGACGATTTTCAGGTGATGAGTGAATTGCAAGACAACAAGGATCTGTTGTGAACTCGAGCAGGTAAGAAAACATTAAATTATAAGTATGGTCTTATCTTGCTTCATTTAGCCGGAAAGAGCACTCAAAACGCAAAGTTGGCAATCGAAGGAGACACCTGCTGACTAGGGAGAGGTCATTATTTAAAACGGGGGAATGGGATATTGAGGGAGAGACTGGAGAATTTGAGGGGAAGGGGAAATACAAACAAAAGTTGTAAACGAGAGGGGGGGACATGGAAAGTTCATCAAGGGAGAGGAAAAAAGAAGGAAAAGGAAAGGAACTATTAAATGGAGAAATCTCATAAAATTACAGAGGCCGAAATGCACAATTTTTTTACATGCCGGAACCCGACCCCACGGCGACCCCTGCCGCGCACGACTTTACTACTTTTCGCACGACAACCACCCAAACCACCCAACTCCCCCCCCCGCCATTGCCACCTTGACCCTGCACCCCCCCCAAACCCCCACCCTCCCCCCCAATTCCCCTGCGGTGTAAACTGTAAATTATGCCCATCCCGTAACTCTGTTAATTAAAGCAAGAGAGGGCACAGTTTACATTCAATAGGGCCGAACTCTTTCCTTTAAAACCCCACCGTCGGCTGACCGTGGGTCATGGTGGTTGACCCTTGTTCATTGTTTAGTGACAATAGGAAACACGCCCAAACCGGAAGGAAATAGGCGGAACCGACGGCAACCGATGGTCGAAGTTTACAGCTCTGTTCGTAAAGCTTTACCGCTGTGATATTGGTACCGCCTTCTCAGGGTATAGTCTTAGAATATAAAGCTCATGCACACTACTCACCCCAGACTACTCATATTGTGCATGAGCTCTATGGAATAAAGTCCATCACACTACTCACACAGCCCCCCCCCCCCCCCCCCTACTCATTAGGCATGAGATCTATGGAAAAAAAGCTCATCACACTATTCACCACAATACTACTCATTAGTGCATGAGCCTCTATGGAAAAAAAGCTCATTTACACTACTAACACAGACTACTCATTATGTGCAACATGTTTCAATACCACTGTCTGAGCGATCGATCGCTCCTTTTATGAGTAGCAAACAGGCGAATATGCATTCGTCTCCTTTGACATAGACACAGGGATGAGGTTTTTTTGTTTTTTGCAAACATGACCAATAGCTATTGTGACAAGGAAAACAAAGGAGCCTTGAATTGAAAGCGTTCTCAAAATGAAGAACGTTCAATGTCCACAATGTACACTAAAAGTTTCATTTTCCCTAAAATGTTTGTTCAAAATTTTAGATATGCAAGTTTCAATTCTACTTTTATCGATTGGCCTGTTTGGACGATTCGTGACGATATATATAATATATATAATTATGCTATATATATATATATATAATATTATAATATATATCCTATATCTCTCTATCTCTCACTCTCTCTATATCTTATTATCCATCCCCGCACTTTCTAGCCCATTTAATTCTAAGCACGCAAGAAAGTCTACGAAGATGTCCTTTCTTTGTTTTTCCCCAAGTTCCCTTTTTCATCAAACTTACATATAGAACGGGCAAGCCGAATATGTAATAACCCTTGAAGAATACAAACCAACTAAGTACAAAGCTACATACCCGATGAAGATGGTCCTTTGGGTTACGACGCTGCCTGGGCTAGTGCCCTAATGCTGGATAACGTCTCTCGCTCTCTGGACATAAACCTTACAACGTTTTCTTATAAAGACTCATAGCTGACCGAAGAGTTTTTTAAGTTCTCATAAAACGGCTTTGCTGGTGTTTCTGTAGTGTAATGTCGTTTGCATGCTTTATTTAAATTTTTAAATATTTCATTTCCTAATAAGGCTGTTCGCATAGGCACGCTTATTATTTTTATTTATAAATTATTGGTACTTTATTTTCTTTATAGTTATAGGTAAACTTTGCATCCTATTTTGTCCACAGAAATGTGACTACAGTCGATCGCGACTTTATTGGTTAGACACCGCAAACTCACTTATAGCTCAGTATCGAGGTTACAGGTAGCACTTAGTGCACAGTAACAAATACCGAAATCCAACTCGTATTGTGGCCCATTTCCATACCGGGACTTGTACCAGTTGTCAATTGGTTACAAAAAAATTCTTGTTCGTTCGCGTCGCTGAACGTGGGTCAGAATACCATACCCGTACCTTTTCACGTGTAGTTATCTTACAAAAATGTTAGAAGAATATCACAGAACAAAAAACAATCGGAGGCACTGGTGTGTAAATTCACGACAAAAAGTGATATTTTCGATCGGAATGTACCCTACTGTTACCCTGCCGGACGATTCCATCACTAAGTGCAACGTCACAGATAGGGTAAAGTTTTCTGTATTTTTCTTAACGCTCTAACCTTATGTTTTAGCCACTGAGGCTGGTACAAGTTCCTGGATGAAAATGGTGCACAATACTATATGTATTAGGGGATCGTGCAAGATGGCTATTCACATGAATTGTTGTGCCATTTTTAAAAAAGGCATTTCGTGATCCACAAGCCACTCGTTCCCGGCCTATTGTATTTCCAATATTATATTCCTTCACACTAGTCCATCCTTCTAAATTCCTGTATGATCAAGCGTCTTCGAAAGGATAAAACTTTTTTGTATCTAATTCATTTTTTTTTCATTTAGGGTGACGTTCAATTTGATTCCAATGGCGACCGGAGGGGGAAAATACAAGTACTCCAGTTTCCAACGTAAAATACAAATTTATGTCATCTGTTAATCTAAACATCGTTTAAACGTGTAAAGGTGTAAACGTTTGAGGCTCGATTTTCAATCGATATATAGCAAATATTTAGCTATAAACCAATAATGTTTTGAATCGCCATATTAGCATCCAATTTTTCAACTTATAATTATATTATGCCTCCCAAGCACTAAATTTAAACAATATCAAGGAGTTATGTGTTTCAGGGTTTATATACATGTCAAGTCACATCAATCTGTTCACTTCACAAGTAATAAT
>JAMKCH010012331.1:0-32542 GCA_023653785.1 Ophioderma brevispina
TTTTTTGATACTACATTGAAACAAGCTGTACGATAAACTCAAATTTGTAATCAGTTTTATGATGAGTACTTCTGTACGAGGAGAAACATATGCCCACAATAAGGAAAACATTCCAATCGTCGGATATGTCGCTACTCAACACATCAAATACGAGTTTAAATTGGTACCATTGGAAACGTGTAATTTTCAATACGCACCGCAGACTTTTGAATGAATTCAGTTTAATATGATATATGAGCATATACATGTGATCAAGCTAATTAGTCATTTGTCACTATTATATTGATTTTTAGGTCGTCAATAAATCAGAAGACACTACAGCAGCATGATTTGTGTGTCAAATTTTAGTATACAATTTTGATTAAAATGTTGTCTATCATTTTTGTGCAATGATGGGATCAAGTTAAGACTTTGTGTGCTTGTACATGAGACAGTTCTATGCAGGGTAAAACAGCTGAGGGTAAAGTATTCAGGGTAAATTGGGTAATCTTGTACATGTTGATACAATTTTGATCTAAATTGGGATAAATTAAGGCCCAAATAATTGGTCGACATGAGCTGCAAAAATATTGGCGAGACGCAGTCGAGCCCAAGATTTTAAAACTAATAGCGAGATCGTATTTGGGACCCCCCGATTACCCGGTAGTAGTATCTATTTTGGTATCAGATGAAAGGCCGTATTTTTCTCATTGTTCTGAAATTTCAGCTTTCAAATCCATTCCGTTCTCAAGATACTGAAAAAACTGCTGTTTTATGGTTAACCATCAATATAAGCACAGTAGTGATAGGGCGTTGCTATATGCATTACGCGTCTAGCATCAAACCGCAAGTTTTACCTGGTGGTAACATGTATAAACCAGAAATATAAATGATTTAAATTGTTCTGCAATTTATGTATTTCAGCCCAATTCAGCTTTTTTCCCCAAAATTAACAGCTTTTCAGGTTTTTAATTACATGAGGAATTGGCTTGTTGTCGCGTTCAAATTGTGGATTTCAGGAAAAGGGGATACTCCTCGTACTATTTTTTTTTTTATTAGTGCTACTTCAGGGACACTCTCTGTAAATCATACTCTGATATTGCCCAGGCACAAAACAGGAACCAATATATCAGTGAAGATAGAAAAAACAATAAATACAAAATAGTTGTACCGGGGAGGGGGTTCTTTGTGGAAAAAAAATCATACCCAGAGTATGAGTACTATTCATAACTGAAGGAGTCATTAGCACCAGCTATATAGAAGGGTAGCTAAAATGGGTGCAGGTTTCACAACTAAGTTATAAGGATGGGGCACAAAATTTCATCATTTTTAGCTTCCTGAGTGAGCTAATCATAACTCGTACGATTCGGCAGAGCGGGCGAAAAAGTCTAGGCCTATCTTCGTTGCCCTTGATTGACATATTTGTTCAAAATGGTCGTGTGAAAGTGTGGGATGTGCTCTTCAAGTCGAATGAATGGTGTCAGCAAATCGGACTAGAAGGTGATTATTTTCCATTTTTTGTGTTTGTAGCATGTGTAACCCCGGTTACCCAAGATATCAGAGTCAATACTCCCGTATGTGTTTGTTGTAATAGCGAACGCGGCCGTCGAAAACGCGCGATTTTTATAGCAACCTAGAAAAATATACACTCAAGAGATAACGATCAAAAAGAATAAGAAAATGCACTGATTGACATGTGTGAATGTGGTGTATACGTTTACGTACAATTCCCATGCGTTCAAGGATGTATGTGCAACTCGTCCGTATGAAAGTTGCACGCAGTAAAAATATCGTCCAATAATTCATATTAGGGTGTATACCAGTTGTGTTTAGGGGAGTAAGTTTGATTTAATAAGTGAGTCTGGCAATATTAGGTTTTATTTCGGGGTTGTTCCTATGTTTTTGTGATTAATGTTAGTTGTATTGTTTTATTTATTAATAGATTTTAGTTTGTTATGATATGTATTATTTATTTGTGAAAGTGTTTTGGGCCCAGTTTTTATGCGGAGGGGAGTTTTTGGGCGAGTTGTCTTCTTGTTTTGTAATGGTGGGTTTGGCCTCAGGCTGTTAGCATGCCGGCGTCACATGATCCCCGGGGCATGATTGCACCTCTTTTCACCTCGAGTTTGTAAGGTCGGGGTTACGAATGTGAAGAATAACCATTTAATTCAAAGGGCCATGGATGGGATTGCCGGGCCCAGTGCGATTGCGTTTGTAAAAGAGTTTCTTTTTGGACTTGTGTATATTCTGTTAGTTTTTTTTATTGTAAGCTTATTGTTTAATAAAGTTATTTTAGTTTTCTTTTCAGTTTATAATGCTTTTAGTTGTCATTTTTTTGTAATGATGTGTTCTAAGTAAATCGACCTCGGGTTGTTGCCATGCGAACAGCAGCTCTTCGACTGTTCCGTTGGTGTCATGCCACCACTGGCGACCCTCTGCAACATGAGGTACGCAGTTGACTGATTCATACAAGGACACTGACTGCGGATGCCTCAAGTTTTCATGTTGTTGTTATTAGAAATTGACCTCTCCCGCCAGCAACATTGTGCTCCGGCTTTTTTTTTTGTGTGTGTGGCGTAAGAGAGTTGAAATGTGTAGGATACATACAGAATCGTCTGCATCAAAAATTGAGTTTAAAAACATTATTTTGATCAAATTCATTACCGTATCTCCTTGATTAACAATAACGCGCGATGCTTTTTTTGTGTCGGCCGCCTTGAGGCAGGAAGACACATAGTGATCCCTTTGTCCCCTGTAGTCTGTTGTTGATGTCTGTTGTTTTTTGTGAAAAAAGGGTTCACATTTGCTTGTAATATCCACATACTTGGATGGATTAAACCAACTTCAGTCGTAGATGCAACATGGGATCCCGCATATGCTGATTAGGTTCAAAGGTCACTACCAAGGTCAAAGGTCATGTGAGTTAAGTTGTAGAATAGGCTGAAAATGTAAAATTGACCTAATTGAAAGTGAAAGTTCAAATTGGGAACAAAACTGAACCAAAGGTGCAACATTGGATCCCTCATGATGTTCATGAGGTCAAAGGTCACATCTAAGGCAAGGTCATTGAGGTCAGTTGTAATCTAGTTGAAAATGTAAAATTGACCTAAAGTTGAAAATTGAAGTTCAATTAGAACCAAACCTGAATCATAGGTGCACCATTGGGTCCCCTATTTGTTGTAATGATGTCAAAGGTCACATGCCAAGGTCCAAAGTTCCAATGACTATCATGACAAACCGCGATGGCAGCGACACAATGCGGTCCGAGGACCGATGTTATTTTTTAAATGGTCAAATGCTCCATTTTAAATTTGTTTTGAGTTAACCCCTTATTAGTGTTTTATTTTAACGCACTTTAAATGTTAATGTCAACTGACTGCAGTATTTTGGTAGGGAACGTACAAGGGGTGGGATCATTGTTAATTGACAACAGGAAAGCCACACCGTCCCTGTTCACAAAAGGCGTCGAATAACTTGTCACGACGAGTTCTAGCAATTCGTACTATATTTAAGGGCTTTATTTAAACCTACTATGGCTATTTTATTTTCGCAAAATTGAGGTGTGCAAGTTAAATATTTTTGATTCTTGGTCATCTTATAAAATAGAACAACCCTAGGCGTACCCCCTTTTAATCGAAGGTAGTATCCTTTCAATACCTGCGGGTTGCTAATTTGCATTAAAAAAAAATACCTCTTGTTGCTAACCCCATAGATGCATAGTGCATTGAGAAGTCGGTTTAAACAATTCATGTCAATATCATAGAGCAGATATGCCATTGGACAGCCCCCCCCAGACCATTATGGTGGTTTCGATATGTCGACTACACCCCACCAGTTAAAGAACACTACGCTCAGGATTCACAGACATCTTATTCTTTGGAACCCTGACATCAAATTCACTACAGAGGGGGAGGAGAATAGATCGCTTGCCTTTAGATACGCTGACTGTCACCAAACCGGAGGGAAACTTAGACATCAAGATTTATCGCAAAACCCACTCACACAGTCAGTACTTAACTTTCTTAGAATCATCCCGTTTGTTGAACATAAACTTGGGGTTATCCCAACCTGTTCTACGGGCGGAGAGCGTAATAACTGATCCCGTTGTTGTTGAGGAGGAGAAAACCCACATTACTGAAGCTCTCACAAAGTGTGGCTACCCTAAGTTGTGGCCTTCAGACGAGTTCAAAAGCGAAAAAAAAAAAAAAAAAAGGCCCCCACCCACCAGCAGTGAGCGTAACCTAGTACTGGCCCCACAAATCCAAAGGACAGTGTCGTACCATACGTTGAAAGGGATCTCCGGAGGGCCCTACGCAGAATATTAGGGTCTTACGCGGATCACCCCTGTTTTAAACCTACAAGGACATTAGTCAAATGTAGTGGTCCAAACGATAAACTCGGAAGAAAAGGGGACCATATCTGGAATGTTATTCTATACACTGTCAAGGCAGTACTTCAAGAGGACAGTGTCAGGAATTCTACATAGGGAGACTGAACGTTCTCTAAAAACAGATTTTAGAGCATAGACGGCCAAGCTCCACTTCCTCCGAGAGGTCTCCCAAGCCATATTCCACATTAGATCCGGGCCACTCTATTGAACCTGGATGAGGTCGAGATACTAGACAGGGAGTCAGCTGGTTCGCGAGAGGGGTCAAGGAGGCCAATTTATCAGCGCCCACCCAGACCACATAAACAAGGACGGGGGGACGATACAAAATTTCAACAGTCTATGACACGGTGTTTCTGACAGTCGTTGGCCCCATCTTAAAGGTCAACAATTTTCCCGGAATCAGGTCATCTGCGTTATGAAGACTGCAGTTAGCAGTTGAAACTTCCAGGTACGCAATTTTCATGTGTTGTGATCAAAAAGTTAATCATCTCAAACGTATATAATATCCAACACAGATGAACTTCATTTTCCAATATTCATGTGTGACCTTCTTAATAAGCAAAATACGTACGGACAATCCTGGCGACCTCGGTCAAGTTTCGTTTAAATCCAATAGCCTCTAAATATTTGTCCTTCATTCATCGGGTCTTGTCTTTGCGAGTGGTTGGAAATAAAGCCAAATTGTGTCATTTAATACCTCAAAAGTTGACAACATCACACGACCTCATGAGAATAATCATATGGGCTGCCCTTAGCGTTTACCGGCGAATGAGAAACCGTGCTCACTGTTGGGCCACTCCCCTGTCCCATGCTTGGACACATGTGATATTTATTTATTATTTAGTGGAATACGCTTTTTTAACAGCGGCACCCACCTACGGTGGTGCAGCCATACAAAATGAAAAAGACAAATACATACTGTAAAATTAATAAAACAAGTATGAATAAGGAGAGGCCAATGCCCCGGAGGGCAATTCCAATTGACATGTTGTTATTCATGATAACAAACACGATTAATTGAGGGTGTGTTAGCTATATGCGCAACAACTGTGCCGAACAACTCAGATCCTGGAGCAGTAAGGAGGCCGTCAGTACTTAATACAATACAAAATATCATATGCAAAAACGAATCACAAGTAACACACATGGAGTAAAATAATACTTCATACATTTGGCAAGTGAAAAGAAGGCTTGCCGTTCTTCCATGCTCTTTTCAGATATGTTTTACATGTTGTATCAAACAATCATGGCGCAACCAATCAAGTTTGGCGAGAGTGAAGGGATTAATTGGGTGCAATCACCTCCTAAGAATAAGTATAGTTTGGTATTGGTGTCACTTGCAATGAAAAGATCCCAGACAAAGGGAAGACCCATTTCGCATAGTCTTTGTTCTAGGGAATAAAATACTTAAAACAAATAAAAAAAATAAAAAAAATAAAAAAAATGTGAAAATCTTCAACTTCATCATACAAATCACAAAAACCAGAGTGTTATCCCTCCATACACATGTTCTACCGTTAAGTTGCAAAGAGTTTGCAGTGCTCTAAATTTTAAAAATGGAACCCCCGAAGTCCAGTTTTATCCAGAGATATGTCTCAAGACCTGGCTGGTGTTTAACACTAACGTAATCATGAAGGGAGGAGTAGTACAGCTGTTATGAAACCAATTGTTATTGTACTTTAGAGATTGATTTCTGTAAAAGTTTTAAACCATGTGGATAGAGTAATGGGGGGATGAAAAAACACGCGGTCAATACCACAATCAGAAGCGTTCTCTTCAACGGACTCGAGCCAATTCCATTTTAAACACCTATTGCCATGAATTGTGTTAATTGCATTGAAAGGAGTTTAGGCACCTATGTGAATCCATGCTAATCAGGCGATCGAACTACTTTACCTTATTATGCTTATAGTCCAATAATTATGATTTGACCCCACCACATAATTGCAACAGAAACAATTTTGTGTTAATATTACTTCTGAAATAGTTCTAAAACTAATATATTAAAAAGGTCTACCAAAAATCAACCTAGTGGAACTGTAGAAATAAGGGCAACCTTTGTACAGGGGTAAAAAATTAGAATTTTTCGATTGATTTAATGATGTACCAATTTATTGGCCTACTCCTAAGGTTTAAAAAAAGGTAGAGTAGCCCTATCTACGGTTATAGTTTTAGTACAATAGGCTCATAACAGTTGCAGGTCATCCTGGGGTAAAATTCATAGAATGGGCCGATTTTGACTCGGACACTGGTTGTAAACTGTTAATTTGTCCCACTAGATAAATAAAGGAAATAGATTCTTTGTTTGACCTTTATATAAGAATTACAGAGCTATGACTAGTGACCTCCCATAGCCTGTAGCCCACAGTCACATTGCGTGCCAATTATGCACCGACATTATAGGTTGCAACCCAGTATATTTTCGGGTTCTGTACCATTAGACGAAACAATTTGCCACACCCACTTTAAAAACGAACGGTTTATCTGAAAATTTACCCCCATTGGACCTTGAACTATTGTGACTCATAACTATTGAACTACAACTGCAGATATGGCAAACATACCTTTTTTTTAATCTAGAAATGTAACGAACACGTTGGCATACTTTTCGACGGCTTTTGATACTTTGTCATTTTCATATTTTGGACCCTTGTATACCTTAACCCCCCTTAAAAAATTATGTTCCACTCCTTTGTATTTTAGTAGACTTTTGATATGTTGTTTTTTTAAAGGTATTCTCAATCCAATTCTGTTGGATTGATTTGTTGACTAGTCTAGTGGGTAAAAGGGGTGTTTTCGTTCACCCCCCTGAAATAAACTCTAATCAATGTCACTATAACAGAAAAATGCGTAGAAACGATTAGCTATGTTAAAAAAATCAAAGTGTCCCAGCGTATCTTTTTATATTGTCAAATTTATGCAAATTAGTAATCGCCATTACAGAAAAATACAATTTTCGATATTCTCAAGCCCCATACTGTTGATCAATGAACAAATGAGGTGACTGGACTTATGTTTCGAGGGTCAAAATCAAGATGGAACCATTTTGGAAATTCCAGATGTCCCGCCCCCATGATACTTAATATGCAATTAAGTGGCGCCATTAGGTAAAAATAAATTTTTCGATATATCTCACCAATACTGTTGATAATTAACATAAGGTGACTGGACCTATGTTTTGAGGGTCAAAGATCAAGATGGAACCATTTTGAAAATTACCAGAACCCATATGTCCCCATTATGCAGTAATATGCAAATTAGGGTCGCCATTAGCCAAAAAATCCATATTTTGGGTCATAATCGTGTCCAATATTCCACATACCTGCCCACATAGATGACGATACCTATGTTTTTAGGGTCGAGTATAATTTAAAAGGCACTCCACTAAATTAAGTTTTTTGTCAGTAACATGTTCACCTGCAATTACCAAGACTATGCACATTTAGGGCCTTCAATGTCGGTAGTCTTGTTTTGTGGGTAATTATAAGAACGTTGCCTGGCCAAGTAAATTTAGACTCTATACCTAATACTTTAACATTTCTCTTAAATTCAGTGTATGGAATGATACAAGACTATGCGAGACTAGATACTGTGTTGTTATCATGCCTAAAAGCAAACATGAAGAACAGAACTCTACAGTCGCCAATGACTCTCTGCCAACATGCAAGTGTGATATCCACATATTGTATATGGTAGTTTTAAACCTCAGTCTATACAAAGGACTACAGGAGAAAAACATTACTTGGCCCAAGACGTTCTAAATCATTCCCAAACAAGATTATAAACATTTAGACTTAAAATCTGTACTGTTAGACAAGATTCTCAACATTAGACTTAAACTCTGTAAAACTTTTAAAAAGCATTAAAGCAGGGTAGTAGTTTTACAACCCTCAGTAAATTAAAAGGAACTGCAGGATAAAGATTGGAGCAGCTTCATATGGACTGACATCTCTGGGGGGGGGGGGGGGCGGGGACAATCATATAGGTCCCATATCGATGCTATCAGTCTGTGATCAGATACCTAACTGTGATCAGAAACACTATGATCTTGAACGAGTGGATATCGTCGTTATGTTCTTGGGAGATGTAACACAACCGGAAGTATCGACGTCACAGAGGCATCGCCCCCCCTCGTAGATGTCTTACGGTCGGTGGAACCATCTTCCCACATCAATTTATTTCGTGACAAAAAGTAGAGCTCTTAAAAGGCGTTACCCACAAGCACCCTCAAGTCTACTCCAACTTGGAAGAGCAAAGGGAGTCACGGGCCAGGAAAATGGGTCTGTTCAACTTTATGGAGTGTCAAGATGTCGCTCTTCTTCGTATAGTCAGCGGGCTTTCCACGAGTCCATAGACCTTCCTTGGTCTCTAACACAGTCGGAGAAACCCCCCCCCCCCCCCCCCCCCCCCCCCCTAGAAACTGGTTCTGAGAAATTCTACCTGCTGGACCCACCCGGTCCTGCATGGTAATAGCTGTAAGCTGACTTACGAAAGCGCAAGTTTAAACATCTACGGGCAAGACATGTACCGTGCAGTGCCAGAGGAGGGGACAACGAATCAGTCTTTCAGATATATATGTCCAGCGCAAGCATCTCACGATGAATCTGCACCGGTTTGGCCACTCTGATAGTTCATGATTTTGTTTGAGTAAAAAAACCAGCCTGCGTCAAAGAATCAACATAGCCTTAACATAGAACCTCAATTATGTCAGCAGGGACAAATCTTATTCCATTGGAAAATGGATAACTTGATAAATCTCTACTAAAGTCATGGCAGCAACATTGTCACAGTGATGCAGGGTCACGATACAGGAAGTGCAAACGGAGTAGAAAGCCATAAGCACAATAATTTCTGCCGGGGGTAGATAAGTTGCAGGGTAGCTTAGCTGAAAGTAAAACAACAGAAATTTCCCCACCATTTCACTCACGCGCATTGGCCCAAGGTTTCTGGTATGGATCATCATTCACACCATTTTGAGAATGACCCGATCTATATATACTACCATTAGTGCACAAGAATATTTTGTATGGCTTTCTATCAGGTTTATTGGCAGCAACGACCATCCCTCTTCCCCCTCCAGCCATGCCTTCTACCCACCTCCATTCCTCCCCACCAAACACTTCTCACCCCACTCACCTCCCCTCCCTTTGCCTTCGACCAGCTTATTCCATTTACCCCTTCTTCCCTCTTAATGCCGCCTCTCCCATCAGCCACCGCGCTCAACGAAATTCCCGATTTCCCGCTTTGTTTCCCATCCAGTCCTGAACATACATGTGCTATTGACAAAAGGCAAGATGCCGTGCCTGGATTAGGAACCTTCATCTCTGCAACTGGGAATTACCCACCAGAAAATCATAACTCGAGGGTCTAGGGACTCATTGAAAGCATGCAAATATCGCACACCTGAACATGTCAATTTTTCCAGGAGTGTAGCTTCGGAAACAGATTATTACAAAATGCAACTGCATAACTTTTGTTGTGATATACCTTTGTAAAAGGAGATATGGTCTGTCATTGAGTCCATTGTAGGCGTTCAGCAGGTCTCAGAGGATGGTTTCGTTTTCATATCCACAACACACACACAACACACACACACACACACACATACTTACAAGCGCACACACACCACAAGCAAGATAACAAAGATAAAAGCAAATATCACTCTGTTTGAAGATATGAGATCCAATGTCCTACAAAGCTCTACAAGCTGTAACAAATGCTTTCTGGTTGGCGGCTGGCATACAAACAAAGTCGTTCTATTTGCCTCTTCGATTTTATGTTAACAATTATGGATAGCACATGACGGATGCGCCGAAGACCGAACGAATCCTTTTCTTCACATTTTTCGGACGTTTTCTTTTTTGGCTTGATTACAGCATGTCACTGTCTAGGTATGTGGAATATTGGCCAAGATATACCAAAATATGGATTTTCGCTACTGGCGACCCTAATTTGCATTTTATGTCTTGAATGGAAGATCTGGGTTGGTACTTTTCAAAATGTTCCACCTTGATTCTTTGTCCCTCAAAAAAGGTCCCCAAAGCATTTTATTTGTTCATTTATCAACAGTATTGGTTGAGATATAATCGAAAATTGATTTTTAGGCTAATGGCGACCTAATTGCATATACGTCATCATGGGGGGACCATCTGGTAATTTTCCAAAATGGTTCCATCTTGATCTTTGAACCTCGAAACATAGGCCCATGTAACCTTCTTTGTTCATTTTCAACAGTATTGCTGCGATATATATATCGAAAATTCTATTTTAGCTAATGGCGACCCTAATTTAAATACTACATCATCCATGGGACATTGTAATTTTTCAAAATGGTTCCATCTTGATCTTTGACCATCAAAACATAAGGTTTCCAGTCACTTTATTTGTTATTTATCAACAGTATTGGTTGAGATATATCGAAAATTGTATTTTTAGCTAATGGGACCCTAATTTGCATATACGCACCATGGCGACACTGGTAAATTTCAAAATGGGTCCCTCGTGATCTTTGACCCTCGAAACATAGGTCAGTCACCCATTTGTTCATTTATAAACAGTATTTGTGAGATATATCGAAAATTATAGTTTCGGTAATGGCGATACTAATTTGCATAAATTTGAATTAAAAAATTTTTAATTTTTTAGTTTTTTGATTTTTTTAAATGCATCGTTTTCACCACATTTTTCTGATTAGTGACATTGATTAGAGTTTATGTCAGGGGGTGCACGAACACCCCTTCTACACACTAGACTATAATTAGTGTTGCTTAAGGCAGCATCATTCTATTTTGACTGGCCTATTATGAGTGTTTCAAATACTATCCCAACCTAAATCACCTAATAAAGTAAATGACGGCAACATTCCTGGGTGCCTTCAGAATCGACCTTGCCATCTGCAACTGAATGTTTTCGAGTCTCTTATAGTCACAATAGTCACAATAGTCTCTGATAGTTACAATAGCAAACACTTAATTACCATTAACAGCCCCGTGGCCAGTGGATAGACACACGTAAGGCAATAGAAACCAGGCTTTGGGAAAAAAATATGGGCAGTAACTGCATACTGCAAGTCCGCACAAATTTAATACTGTTTCTATTAGGAGGGAAACAAAAGAAAATGCTTTTGTTTATAAAATAATTGCAGCATACATGTAGCTACGGCTCAGAAAAAAAATCACTCACGGCAACATGGCGTAATATTCTCTCAAAGCCGTGCGTTTGTAGCTTTCCTGATTACGTCACCTGGGGATTCAGTTTTTTTACACAAGGGGGAAGGAAAGTTTGCAGGTAGTTCAGTCAATATTTTACACCACCGTAATATATAACGACAACAAACAAAATGCCCTTGTTCAGAGGCCCCCTATGTAAGTTATCAGAGCTCTATGAGAGGTTAGAAAAGGGCAGGGTTAGCTCGCAAGTGTCACAAACCCCACCGCATCCACAGTTTTTGTAAATATGCGGAAGGGAGGGGACGCAATTTGTACTAAGTTCCACCGAGCGCTGATAAAAAATGGAATAGCGGAAAGATCTCACAAGATGTTATGACCATTAAGATTGGTTAGCCTACGATGAGGTGGAAAAAAAATATGCGAACAGAAGATTTAAGTAGTTAATGCGAATCTCCCTATTCGTATAATGATGGGTTCGACAGGGATTCCCTGCATGACGTTATTAATATTGTACATGACTCTCCTGCGTGGACGTCAGTATCCGGTATTGGAAAGTACGAAAACCCGACTCTGTCTGTCTTAAAAAACATCAAAATGTCGAATATGAAAAAAACTTAGGCGTAGGGTCTGTCTACCCTTGGTGATTTGATTGTAAATTTTTGCCATATTTACTGTTCTGACAAGACACATCACACATGCGGACGGCAATGGTTTTTTACTTAGCATTTTTTCATATGATGATGTCAGTAGAGCGAAACTGTTTCTTGAAGAAATGATGGAACAAATAAAAAAGGGGGGAAATGGAATTTCAGCTGCAGCAGGAGCAACGCGAATGTTTTAGTAACGGAGCGGGGACATTAAAATCATGATGGTTTTAGGGGAAAACATTTAAGTGCTACATGATTTTAAAAGAACAGTCCATATGAACATTTGTTGTTAGACCCATAATAAAGCCTGATGTACGAGTGTGTGTGTCTGTAGTAAAAATGTTTAACCCCAAACACACGTGTGCGCTGCAGACATGCCTACCAGCACGGATTTTTCGTTATTTTGACGGGAAAACTGATACGAAATTCGGACGTACGTTTTCCCCGCAAAACATACGAAAACTAGTCGCATTACTAAAATAAAAAGAAAGTGTATAAGAAAAGAAAATAAGTAAATACAGAACAGTAAAGTTAAGGAAGAGGGCAATCTTTCCAAAATGAATAAAAGGACATGGATTTGAAAGATTTTCATTTCTAAAGTATGTTAAACTCGTTTCCGACATCGTTTTTCACCTGACTTTCGGATGGCCTCACCTTTCATCAATGATTTTGATTTAAATAGTTACCTGCTGTATGCAAAATGTCATCTGAAGCTAATTTTGATTAACTATTTAACTGCAATGGTGCAAAGGTGTAGACCTCCTACAAACACTTAGTGGATGATAGTATATAAGTTTTGTTTTAAAGTTTTCAAGCTTTGAAGGTTTAGATCTGTTATGTTTTAACACAAAAAAATACTCCATATGGAATAGTTCCTGACTGACCGTTCCTTAAATGGGGCTGTCAGGCGACGGAGAGCTCGTCCATTTTTATGGAAAAGTTGTATTTTTAAAGAGCCCTATCTCACGAGCAGTTCATTTGTACATATGTTAGCCTTAGTTTTCAAGTTAGGAGCCTTTAAAGTTTTTTGACTTTTTCATTTAAATTTTCAGGTCATTAAAAAAAACATCTTTTTGCGCCAAATTAGCCTTTCACGGCACTGAAATTTCTATATACAGGCCGTAAAGTGAACTTTAGGGCAAAAATTGACCAAAATTCGCCAATGAAAAGATATTGATTGGGTCCAAAATAATTGATTTTTTCTATGGAATAATGAAGATTGTATTCCAAGTTGGCATGTCTGCCACTGTTTTTTCCACCTAGGCCTACATGCAAACATTTTTAGGTCACTTGCATGTAAGTGGTCCTTGTATGGTTCCCCCCCACCCCCCCCCCCCCCCCCTCCACCCACCGTTTTACCCTTCTTCACGAGTGGGAGTCAAAAGTCTATAGAAGGTTCTTAGAGGTCATTTCCCAAAAATGTCAGAATCAGAAATACGAAATACCTGGTAATATTCACATGTCAATTGATTCCATGACACTTGATACAATTGCCCTTGGGTAAGTCCCAACATGTTGGTGACCTGTGTGATCTTAAATGATCAGAATTATAAAAAGTTATAAAATTGCTTGGTGTTGTAATAATGCAATATGTCGACGATTTTCAAGAAACTTTGATACATTAGCCATTGGGTAGTGTCCCCATGTTGATGGACCCATGTGACCTTGTGTGACCAGAATTATAACATTGCTTGGCGTATTCACAATACGTTCCAAAACATTTTCATACACTTAGTTGCAAATGCCTCTTGGGGTTAATGCAAGTCTGGAAACAAGTGCGGAAAAGGAAAAAGTGCGGAACTTGGGAAACTGGTTCCAGGGAAATTTACTATTTGGAGGGAACTTGTTAGTCATGTAAATAAAGAAATACATAAGAATTGAAGGGAAATTTGCAATCGTGAAGGGAAATTTTGATTGTGTTCCCGCGGAAATTTGGCCATTATTTGTTACGCCCTGGGGTATTAATGTCCAACCTGTTGGTGATGTCGTATGACTTTGTGACCTTGTGGACTTAAATGGTCCAAAATTATAAGAAATGATCTTGGTGTATTCCACATTATGCGATCGATTCTATGCAATTAGATAAAAGGCCCTTGCATAGGTCAGCCATGTGGGTGATAATATGACATTTGACCTCGTGATGTGACCTAAAATGGTCCAGAATTATAAACATTGCTTGGAAGCATCCACATATCACCCCACGTGTCAGGGCCATATGTGACATTTTTGACCTTGTGGACTCAAATGGCAGAATTGTAACACTGCTTGGTCCATCCACATATGTCAATCGATTTTTTTCATTACAATTAAGACATTGGGCCTGGTAGTATCCCTAATGTTATGGACCTCATGTGACCTTTGATGCCGCTGAAACTTGACTTTGGGAAGGGATTGGGCAATGAACTAGGTGGGTGTGGTCAACATTTAGTGCCGACAAATTTTGAAGGTAATTTCAAAGGACATGTGGTATCATCCCAAAGTCAAATTATCACTACAAATAGTTGTTATGGTCAGAAACTTTGGTGTAATGAAATCATTGGTTTCTGACAAATTTTGAAGGTCATAAACAACATGTAATAGCCCAAACAGGGGACATCGTGGTTCAGGACGCAATTTTAAACAGTTCAGACGAGAAAGTTTTTACTTGACATTTAATAGTTGATTGACCTTGGATGACCCACGTCATGACCTTCAAATTTTGTTGGCACTGAATGCTGAACCACACCCACTAAGTTGACATCCTACCCCTACTTAGTGCTTAGATTTGAAGTGGACCCAACATGACCTTGAAATGACCGTTTCAAATTTTTCCCCACTGAATGTTGACCACACCCACCAAGTTTCATCATCCTACCACAATGACAAGGGCTATAGTAATTAAATCATTTTTAACCTTGAATGAACCCGCATGACATTGATGAAAATGACTTCAAATTTTTCAGCACGGAAGGTTCACCACAATCACCACATTCCTCATCCTACCACATTTGACAAGCTTTATAGCAGTGATTGATCCCATGACCTTTGATTGACCCCACTGACCTGCAAATGACGTCCACATGTTTCGGCCACTGAAAGTGACCACACCCACCACAGTTTCATCATTCCGCCACAAATGACCAAACAAGGCTTATAGCCATTTCATCCCAATTTTTGACCACATTTGACCTTGACCCATGCCACATGCCCCAACTCCAACTCATCCAGCATCTACTTGGTTGACATCTATGGTGCAAATAGGGACACCCAGATGTTTAGATCAAAAGATATCCTGCTTACAACGGCTTATAACTATATATCCTATTCTTGACAAATTTGATTATTTTGACCATATTTTGGACCTTGACCTAATGTCACCATGACCCACTTTATATCCCAAGCCATGCCCACTTGAGATGCAAATCTAAGTGCAAAGATGGAACACCACACACTTGCATTGATCCAGCAGATAGGCGTGGGGGACACACACGCACACCACACACACATGCAAAAGCAGCATTTATATAGTCCCCCCTTGTGCCAACAAAAGTTGAAGGGGAACTCAATTAGTGTCAGCAATAAAAATGGAGATGAGGTTGATTGCTTTGCCATAAAACTAATACATGACAAGGTCATTAGAGGTCATTCAAAGTCAAGGTCAAATCGGGTAACGATCAGTGATTAGCCATGAAAGAAACCACTACTCTTATAAAAATGAGAAACAAAGGTTACATACCACTACAGAGGCATAAGAAATTCAAGTGAAAAAAAAAAAACAGATCTTTAAAGACTTCCTCAAGCCCCAACACTTAATTGCGAGAATCACAAGACTTGACACAAAAACACCTAACACAAAAACCCAAAAGCACAAACAACAAAAAACCAATCTCTACTCAAACTCTAACACACTTTCCTTATGAAAGCTTCAGCACATGGTGACTCTCTTGTTGATGTATATTTCCGGGTAGTGGTTAAAACAACCACCCGCGCAATTCCTAACTCAAACAAAATATGAGCACCCCAGTAGACATTCCACTACAAGCTACATTAAAGGGTAAACCAGATGAAACAAAGAGAAAAAAAGGTTACTCTCACTACGATACCTTTTCTATGTCTTGTAGGTGTGTAGATCAAATGAACCTCTCTCAAATGATCAGCTGGACCAAATAATAAAAACATTTTATGCCCTCTCTGTACAGAATACATCGTCAATTAGTTTTAAGATTGCGTCAGCAATAAATGGCAGTAATTTCCTAAGCAACACGTGCACAAATATGAAATGATGGTTTTCTAATTTCATGGGAAATTAATATCATCCTTTCTCACATTGAAGGGACATTTTCGTGATCTTACAGCCGTGTAGAACAACACCTGCCTAAAAGATTTACGATATGTCATCTCAACCTGTAGCATATACAGCCATGTCTCTGAACCAATGGCCCGCATTTGGTTATGTTTTGATGCACAGAAATTTGGCCCTTCAGTGCACTGAAATTTGTGTGGGGAGAGCATGGCCTAGTGGTTGGGTGCTGCCCGATGGCGCAAATTTACCAAAATTCCGGGTTGCGAATCCTGGTGGGGACACTGCTGGTATTTATCCAGGTACTCAATCTGTATTGATATGCTATTAATTAAAAACAGCAATCCCAAGCTCTCCTCCAGGGTTCACTTGAAATTGGGTAAATGAAACTCATGAAGGCACCCCAGTCCTTTGGATGGGGACGTTAAGCAGTCAGTCATGTGTACAGCGAGTCGCAAACGTACGATGTTCATATAGCAGTTTCGAATAAGAGTAGGGTAAAAAACACCTTTACTGTTCCCAATCCACCATAGCCTCAAAGAAGGCCATGTTAGCGTGTCCGTATCATGGATACATTCGGCCCCAGATCAGCTTAATCAGCCGAATAAATCCGACACCACCACAAGCCAGCACCGATGAAGGTGTATACAAAAAGAAACTACTGAAATTTGTTCCAAAAATTATCCTCATCTTGACAAAGTGACATGTTATACTTTTAGGTTTCAAAACTTTCAGTCGGGACACCGTTTGAAAGGCTGATCAGAGAGTCAAAATATATTTGTGTGGTGGATAAAAGATAGTGCCTAAAATTACCAGGTATACCTTTAAATGCCTCAATTCAAAGCTGAGATGAATGAATTGGCCATTTTGTCATGTTTAAAGGCACTATCAGTCGATCGTGCTAAATCAGAAGAAAAATCGAAAAAAAAATCATCAAAAAATTAGATTTTTGCTTGTATGTAACACGTATAGGTGTCCCCGAACATACCTTGCAATGATTAGGACAAGAAGAACCTAATAAGGACAAAATCGGACCATTTATAGGCATTAGTGTCCGTTAGGACACTACCAACCGTAATTGAATGGAGATTCATATCTTTGAACACTGCCATTTCTTCTTTTCTGTCAATTTTTTTTTCGGTTGAAAGAAGTAAACTACGAGATGCATTCCTCTAGACTTACCCTTCCACTTTTAAGCTATCCTGCAAATTTCAGGTATTTTGACTCATTGGATAAATCACTGATAGTGGCTTACGCATTTTATGGTAGTACTACCAGTTTTTTTACCCTGGGATAAGTGTCTATAAAAATCCAGATGTTAAATTCATTACAAAGTTTTAGATTTTCTATGTGAAGGACATAGATTGCGTTAGCTATTTAAGATCGTGATAGTTAGGTGTACAAGTATGTGCGAAAAACCATGATTGTTTTCAAAGTTGAAAATTAAGGGCAATCTCCTCTGGAAATCAGAGTAGTCCTTTAATATAGAAATTTATGGTTCAAACTCTCAGACTATTAAAGATGGTCTTTGACTTAAAGGTGCAACTAAATATTTCAATCGTCCAGGTTAATGTTGCTTTTAACTTTTTCAAAGTTGATGATATTAGGCTCCACAACTCGTGGATCCCATGGATGGTCAAAAAATTGCCAAAAATGTACATAGCCAAGTTCTGGCTCTAAGGGGAAAGGTAGAGTCCTGAGCCTTTTCTCTTAAAAAGGCCTCAAACATGAGCAGTGATCCAATCTTACATGGAGCAAAGATGGGTGCCCTAATTAGGAAACCTAAGTGTGAGATGCTGTGATATGTTTTTATAGCCAGGTGTCACAATCTAGTGTATACATGCAGAAATTCAGAGTAGGTTTGACAACCCAGGCCAACCCGATGAACATCAATCGAATACATTTCGGCATTCGTATGTAAAGTTTTATACGAATGTGTTCATGAAAAGAAACAATGAAAGATCAATATGATTGTTTAGCCAATGTCACAAATGATAAAAGATCAATAATTACAAAAATTTTCTCAAGTTGATGGGGACCATAATGGTGGACAATAAAGAAACATCATTTCATCAGAAAACTCAAATACCACATATCAATGGAAAATGCAGAAGAAAGAAATACAAGTCACCTTGCATAGATGAAATCACTACTGAATTATCCAGGAATATAATAAAAAAGGGGGGGGGCAAGGAGAACCATGAAATAGTTAACATTCTACATCCAAACTAAATAATAGATACCAATTAAATGGAGGAGGCCAAATTATACAGGAAAGTGGGCAGGCAGATGTTAAAAGTACAGGCCCATCAGTTTACTTCTGCCTAATAAAACTATTTGCAGGAGTCATCTAGAGCAGAATTAATAATTATAAGACCGGAACTAGCATGGATTAATTAAATTCAAAACTACATGGTTGTGAACCCCGTCAACCTTGAAACCACTTTTTTTTTTGGCTGCAACAAATTTCCTTCAATTTAATCAGTCTTCCATAAAAGGTCTTTGAAAATGATAAAATTGATTCCAAGAATTTTTTTCCATTAAAGCTATTAACCAAATTTACAAATATTGTTTGCTGTGTATCTGATATTTCTACATGTTGCACAGAGTACAATAACCAACCAGTCCTTTGGGATTGTGGCCAATTTAAAAAAAATGCTAGGTAAAGGTAAATATGAAAGAATTCATTGAAATGACCCCAATATCTGAACACGGCAAAGTGAAGGATGTATTGAACAAATCAATGCATTGACACTGGCAGATTGATTTTTGTTGTGCCTGGAAAAAAAAATCCAGGGGCTTTTTTTTCTAGGGCGTAATTGTAATAAGGGGTTGGCTGTTCTGGTGGTAATGCATGCAACCTCATTTTTGTGTCGTCTGCAAGAATTGCAAAAGGCACATAGGAATTACTCTGGTCGTATGTCTGTGTGTGTATCTGTGCGTGTGTGGTCAAAATGTTAACCCTACATAAGGGGTTCCCAAAAAATAAGTTCCCCCCTAAAATCCAAGGACATTTCGTTGCATAACTTCACTTAGAACTGCATGATTGGAAAATTTTAAAAGGTTGTGAAGAGAGGAAACATTTAGCTCTGCCACAAAAGTCGTTGCTTTTCAAAAAACGCTTTTGACATCAAGACATACTCCTTGTTTCCAAAAATGATGTCGCCAGAAAAAGTGGCACTTTATCGTATTCAAAGGTCTAAAGTCAAGAAATTATCAATGTACTAACAACGATTTCATTTCCATATTCATTGCGGTGTGAAGTAAATAAGCTTAAAACATTGGTGCATAGGTATACAAATAAACAAGATAAATATGCAGGAAAACAAACAACGAGATGTAAGCTTTACATTCATCAGTATCAAATAATGTCATGTTTCTTTGCATATTGCTCTTTTTTATGAATGAAAGAGGTAATGTTTGAAATGCCTTTTTCAAATCAAAATAGGCTTAATTGTTTTGTCATCCAGGGTGAGACTCAATATTAAATGTTTCCTCCATCTGCACTGATGACATCAGTGTAGTGTTTACACATGCTGTTTACCAATCTGTTATGTTCTGTTGATGAATGTGGTTCCATGCTCACTGGATAATTCCTCCACGTTGAGCCAGTGTAGCTTTCTCCTTTGTGTCGATCTGCTTCACATTGCACTGGTGTTGCTTACACAAATTTTATCTCATTATTTGTTTGTTTGTCTGCATATTTGTCTTGCTTGATTTTTTTTTGCCTATGCGTTCATGTTTTAAGCTTATTTACATCAGACCGAAATGAATATAAAGAAAGAAAATGAAATTGATAATTTCTTCACTTTAGACCTTTGAATACAGTAATGTGCCACTTTTTCTGACAGCATCATTTTTGGAAAAAGGGAGCATGTGTTGATGCCAAAAGTGTTCATTGAAAAGCATCGACTTTTGTGGCATAGCCAAGTGTTTCCTTTCTTTAAAACTTTTTAAAATTTTCTAGACACCCAGTTCTAAGTGAAGTTATGCAACAAAATGTCCTCCAATTTTAGGGGGGAACTTATTTTTTGGGAACCCTATATATTGCATGCCATATCAACATATGTGGATTTCCATGGGACTTGGCCTCAATGGTCCCTGGGAGTGTCACACATGTGACTTAGACATGTTTGGGGTCAAGGGTAATCTAGGGGTCATTATAGGTCATTTACCCAAAATGGTCAAAATTGCATTTTGCATCTGAGCCACCTTCACAAACCTCGCCGACAGACGACACTAGAGGTCTTACTAGTGGTCCAAAGACTGCGATGTATTTTTTCCTTGTGTATATCAATTTTGCCTGGTGCAAATATGGACCTTCCATTTTTCCCAGCTTGATTCTCTCACCACTTGACCCAATTTTTTTTAACCAACACCTCCAAATTCTGAGGTGTGGAATGAAGGAATATGTTCTGTCGGTGCAGTCATTTCAGTAGAATACACCTTCCACCCTTTTCCCGCTTTCCCTCCCTTTCCCCCTTTCCCTTTACCCCCATTCTTTTTCTCCTATTTATTAATCCCAATTTCCCATTTGATTGAGTGAAATTTCTTAACTCAAATCTGTATAAGGGGACAATGTGACCCCCAACATCCACCAGTTACACTACTAGTTACACTACTAGTCCCTCCCAAACTAAGTTCGGAATGGGGACTATAAAATGAGCTCTGTCCATATGTCCGTCCATGAGAAAAATTTTAACCCGGACAGAAAATACAAAATTGCTTCCAGAATAGACCAAATTTGCACATAAGATAAGGCACACATACTATACTCAGGCCAAAGGTTCAGATAAAAATCTCAACTGTTTTGAGGTTAGTTGGGGGACAAGACTGTGGATCACGAAATGCTCATTTAATTAAATCAATAACTTGCCACTTAATTTTTTCCTCTCTTTTCCAAGTGGATATCTTGTCAATTATGTTGAGGCCATTTATAGAACCTGTATTAGATTTGCCTTAATGTTTCAATATTGTATTAATGTTTCTTGTCTTTTTATTGGGATCTTGTGTTTGTGTGTCCTGATGTGATTGTTGATTGCCAGTAATTGAAGTTGTCGAAATTAGTCTTTTTTTGCTTGATACATGGGCGGGTGATGAACTTTTTCATCAGTGTATGATGTTTATAATTATGAACTCAGTATAACTCTTGTAGCTGTGTTTATCTGTTTTCTCTGTGTGTTGTTTTAATCAGTAAGTTATCTTGTTTGATACATGGATGGGTGATGATCTCGTTCATCAGTGTATGATGTGTATCTTTTTATAATTGTTGTAATTATCTTAATGACACGATATGACACAATTGTGTTGAGTTTTCGTTAAATTTTAATACTCCCTCACTCTATCTCTCTTAATTTATACTTACAGACGTTAATTGTAAAGGAAGGCTTCCTCTACGAGCTTAGTCGCATCTTGCGTGAATCCTTACAATGGGATGCCCATTGCCATGCTGCAGGGACTATACGTAACCTAGCTGCAGGCAGCCAGGCCAATGTAAGTACTGCTTGCTGGAGTTTTTGTCTGTGACCCAGTTTCTGTGTTATTCCGTCTGTTTGTAACAAATGCTCTCAGAAGGTAGGGGACACAGGCACAGCTTCCGAGACATTCTAAAACAAATGCTACTGGGGCAGGGGATTACTTGTGTACAATGGTACATGCACGTTCAGAAAAAGCAACTCTGTGGAATTACCAATTTAGATGATTTTAAAGTGGTTCTGGTAGAGATTTGCTAGTCATTCAGCATCATCCTTACAAAAATTTTTTTTGACCAATGATAATTTTGATATTTCCTTAATATTAGCCCCACCAAGCAAGATATTTTTAACCATCAAAAAACCTCCCTGCCACCATTTTTTTACCTCAACCCATTTAAATTATATTATCTTGTTGCATTTTGTTCTACCAGAGGAGGGGTTGTTTTCCAAACTGCTCCACTATATGCCACTTTTGTATAGCTTGCAGGTATCCATCTTGATACTGAACCATTTAGCCAAGAACAATCCACAGCTTGGCCACTACACCTGGCACAAAAAGTCCTCTGCATGTTTTTCGATTAGTACTGTTCCAAAGGCAAACCAATTTGAAAGTTTTCGACCATTATACATTTTGTTGCCTAGGTCTCTTGCTCTTTTCAATTATTAACACCTGTCAAAGCGTGCAAAATGGCTGTGATAGAGTTCCCGAAAAACACCAACCCCCAAACAAAAGTTGCACGTTTTTGGATTTTTCAATGGTCACCCGTGTGGTTACAACACAATAATACGGTGTGATTGATTTTACAACAGAGGGGGTTTCTCGGTAGTTCCTCCCGAGTCTTTCCTGTGATCTCGCACTCCTCCCTTCGTCAGGAGTTCCCTACTACTGATCTTTAAACCCTTCTCACAAAATACTTACGAGGTTAATGTGAGCTCATTTCCTTGTATCCCAGTACACTTGGTTCAATGCCCATTGAAAAATCCTCAAACTGCAACTTTTGTTTTGGGGGAGGTTGCGTCTTTCGGGGCCCTGCTATCTCACCATTTCTGCACGCTTTTATACAAGCCAGGTATTAATGAAAGAGCAAGACCTAGGCAACAAAATGTATATTTTTGAAACTTTCAAAATGGTCTGACCTTTCGCACAGTACTGATCGAAAAACATGCCGAGTACTTTTTTGTGGCAGGTGTATATCGTATGCAATGAGTATGAAGACTACAATGATTCTTGAGCCCCTCTCAACCTCTCTAAAAAAATAAAGCCAAGAGTGGGGTTAAAATTAGTTAGTTAACCAAATTTTAAATCCGGTTTTGTCCCCGCCTAACTGGGGTTGGCCGTATACCCCTCACACTCAGCAATACTGCTGGGTGAGGATTTAATTGCAGCAAAAGATAAATTGACCGGATGCCCTTCCTGATGTCAATCCACAGTTTTTCGGCCAGTTGGCCTAGCCTTTGGCAACCATGCCCACCATACAAGGCAGCATTGCTGGATGGCGCCATTAGCTCTCCAGAGCTGCGCCCCCTGTAGGTTAGATCTTTTTCATTCTACCAGGTAACCAGCTACCCTCCTCACCAAAATAGTACTGTAATTAAACTTGGTAGTAATCAAGTTTCAGAGTACTTTTGATCTTCAATAGCTGTTGATTTGCAGCTCTATCATAAAACAAAATATGCCCGGACGTTCTACTCAGTTCTCATTTGACTTACACCCAACACTTTTCTGCCTTTTCACAAACACATTTGGCCCAATAGCGTGCCAACCGATCTATTGAGTGTTATAGAATCCAAAGTGAAGATATGGTTAATTTTTTTTACCATTGGAAGATAGTTGAAACATTTAAATTTTTCATTCCTGATTTTTGTGTAGTCTCCCCCAGGGTGTACTGTTGTAAGGGGCTTTCGTGGAGCAAATTCTATTAATAGACTTTGTTTTGTGTTTTAGAGCATCCAGGCATTAGTGAATACAATACATGCGTGTGGTTCACCAGAGCATTTCAGGTAACTTATTTTGTATTCTCTGCTTGCTTGAGTTGTTTCTGAAGGACAGGCCTTGCTAAATTAACCTTCAAATGATTGGGTAACGTTTTGCTACCATGACCTTCAAAAATAAAAGTTTTTAAAAACATCTTGAGAAATTCAACATTTCCAAAAGTCTTCATTTGAAAAGTATGTGATCTGTTTGATTTTTGAAATTCAAATAGTCCCTTTTTCACTAGTGCAGGGTGTGGCTTAAAAACTACACATTTTTTGTTGGTGGGGGGGGGGGGGGGGGAAGGGGACGACCACCGCGGTGTGACTTCAGGCAAATGTCTTTTAGATCAATTTTTCACTGATATAAGGGCAGGGACATGCAAAGAAGCTTATATCTACACAAACACCATTGCAGGAATCCTGCCATATAGGGCCTACCAAAGGTATGAGTTATAGTGCCCTTTCCAATTATGCCCCATTCCAAGAGAAAGGCATAGGAAAACTTAAAATTTGTAAGAAAAATTATATTGGCCTGCAAAGAAAAGTTTGTAAAAATTGGACAAACCCAATGTACTTAGTGGACTAAAATAATCCAAACAGTTGTAAAAAAACTGTGTTGCCGGCGATAATTTTTGTTGATTCTAGTTTTGTCATAATAATTAATGATACTGTCAAAACAGCGGTGGGACAGGTGGGAAGATGAACTGGTAACAGATGCAGCTTTTCAGAAATTCCAAATTTCTGACCATACATTAAATAAAAATCTGGCAATGAAAAAAAAAACACTTTTCTGAGATAAAAATTTAAATAGTATAGGTAGAACTACGTCAAAACCAAGTTTTAAGTAACAATTTTTATCCCCCTGGCTTGAAAAGCAGAGGGGGATATTATAAGAGTGCGTATGTATGTGTGTGTGTTCCAGTTTGGTTAGGTTTTCGTTTTTCACGTCGTTTTTGAAAATTTGAAGTCCGATTTAAACAAGACTTGGGATTCAGGTGCAGTAGGGGTTCCTCCATATGTGGATGATGTCAAAGGTCATGGACCAAGGTCAAAGGTCATCTGAAGTCATGTTCCAGACTGCCATCTTGCCAGGGGGATGATGCAAGTTTTACTTTGCAGTATTTTTTAGAAAGTGAGTGTTGTACCCTAACATCTCGTAAGAAAATATGTTCCCTGGAGCTTCACTGGATGCTATGCTAACATTTTTCCTTCAGCTCAAATTTTGGATTTTCAGGAAATGGGATGACTTCTCTGTTACATCTGTTGTAAATTCAGTGTAAAGGTAAAAATGCCAGTAAATGCAAGTATTTATATAGCGCTTTATACAAGTGTTTTACATTTATTCCGCTGTCACTAGGATAAATCACATTTTCACATATTGAAAATTTGGCAGCCAATTATAATGGCGCACAGTATGACTACCCAACAGCTCACCATTTACACCTGGGTGAAGTGAGACAAGCGAGAGAAGTATCTTGCACAGGGACACAACACATTGGCAACAGCGGTCTCAAACTCACAAACTAATGATCATGAGTCCTGTGCTTTTCCACTAGACCACACATGCTCTCTAGGATTGGTTAATTTTTTGTGGGGGGCATATAAAGGACTGGAAATTTCAGGGGCATATCTCCCCGCTTCCACTACCTATGTCTTGTACCCTACTTATCAACTAAAAACTTCTCTTTATACAGGCTGTTGTAGAACAGGGTGTGTTAGACAGTCTCATCCACGCTTTCATGCAAACCACGTCACCCGTGGCTGTCCAGGCTGAGGTAACGGCAGCCTTGGCTGTCATGGCTAGTAATGGTAAGTGGGAAAACTTGTATAAGACCTCAAAGTTAACCCCCTAAGGCCTAACAACTTTCTTACAGTATCTATGATTGGCTCATTACATGATATAATATGATTCAACCTATGAGGAACCAATCCAAATAGACATTCTATACCTGTATCCGCCCTTAAAAGGGCCATGGCCCGATCGCTAATAGCCTCGTCCCCAGTGCCCTAGATTTTACCGGAAGTGGTCATAATTTTGGTGTCGGAAGAAAGCTACTATTTTTCTCATGTACCCTGTGAAGTTTTAGCGCAAAAAGGTGCTTATGAGTGAAAATTAGTCCTATTTTGGTCGACCAATATTAATTTTACAGAGTACTCTGTGGGGCTTACAAAATCACATTTTTAGCTCTCACTCCAAAATGGATTGAAATTTTGGCTTGAAACTCTGCATATGGGGTTTTGGGTCAAGGTCATTCAATCAAGATGAAAACTTTAAATCCATGTCTCTGATTGGTTATTCCTAAGGTTTCAAGATGTAATTAGCCAATCAGATTAGTGACTGTGGGTGATCAAATTTGGCATAATTACATTATACCCTTAGCTACCATTCTGTATCATGTTTTATTCTGTTAAAGGTGCAACGATAGATTTCACATATCAGGTGCCCCTTAAAAAATCGAAAGTACTGATTTTTGACCTGATGTAAAGCTTTCAATAAATATCCCCAGCTGAAAGGATTACGCTTAGAAATGTTTCTTTGGTACAAATATTGTGAAGTTTCTAATTTCGTATAGGAGCAAATACGAAATTCAGCCTATGTTTTATATTGAAATATAAGCGAATCAAAATCGCCTTTTTTCTCTCTTTTAAGACATTTCTGTAGCCAAATACAAGGTAAGAAATCATCTGGGTGTCAAATCTATATGAAATTACTATTATGACACAATATTTGGGTGTCTCAAAATCTCTCGTTGCACCTTTAAATGGAATAAAGCACATAATACACAGTAGGTGCAATGGTTATAACGTGTTTATGCCCAAACTTCAATAGACAACACAAAATACCTAACCACTACAGTCGCTGCCAGAATTTCTCGGGCAAGATTGGGGTATGCGCAGCGTTGTGTGCACCAACCCGGAAGAACAAATAAGTTCTTGACAAGCGTCACACGATTTGTAATTGGTCAGGAGACGTGCAGGTTTACCCGTTTAATTTGCATAATACTTTGCATGTGTTCGGCTTGCCTGAGGAATTGTAGTGTATTCAAACTTCTGATTTAGAACTTAAGGGGGGGTCTACGTTTTTTGCCCAATTTTCGATTGCAATTTTCTTGACTTTCCCAATATGTTACATATGCATGTTGTATATCATATTGTAGCCCATGTTGAAAAGTTTTGAAAAATGGTAATTATTTTGATCTTGTTGCCATGGTATTTGAACAGAGCCTCTGATTGGCTAAACACGTGAACAAACGTAACTGCCTACCAGTAACTTGCACTTACACCATACTTGAGTAGAAGGTGCATGGGTACAATGCGCAGAAAACCATGAAGCCGGATTTTTGATATAGTTGCCATGGCAACCAGGAGCTGACCAATTAGGGAACTTTATGCCATAATTCCAAATTGAAGCCCTAATTCAAAAATCCGGCTTCGTGGTTTCACAGCCCTTTGGATGCTCAATATCTGCCAAATTTCATGTTGGTACGACCTTTTGTTTTTGAGTTACGTTCGTTCCCGTTTCAAAACCCGATTTTCACCATTTGAGATATTGAGCGAAATGTAATCGAAAATATTAAAAGTTGCAAAAAAACTATTAATTTGGCCCACAATTTGGAAATAATTGTTCATTTATTTTAAAATATAAATTATTGCATTTTTTGAGTGCATTTTGGTGCAAATTGGGGATGATCTAATGGGTTAGATTAATTTTAAAAAATAATCGTCTTAAATATCACTGGGTGAGTGATAATAAAGAAATACATAAGAAATGCTGTCGAGCTGAAAATTTCGAGTTGGTTCGATGCATAATGAATTTAATGTTTTAATAAATTAATTTTGAAAAAAGCTTGTAATATGTGGTCATAATAATAAAAAAAAAATTGCTTAAAAATCACAGGGTGAGCACTTTTTACATACAAATGTATACAAAAATGCATCGAACATGGGAGACTTGCTTACTTAAATCGAGCATAAAATTTGAACGGAACGTCCTATTTACCTCAACAAAAAGCAAATGAAAGCTGAAAGTTTACACTTTCTTATCATGCTATTATCTCAATTATGCTAGTAGACTCATTTTCAATTTGAAAACAAAGACCCCCCTCTAGACTTAAAGCCACAATCAGTCAATTTTTTTCCAAATTCAAAATGCCCATTTTGTCTTTAAATTGCTAGTGTTAGGTCATATCAACATCTTATATTACAGTTCTTTGTTATAAACAGACACTTAAGCATTTTTAAAGCGGTCTTGAAGATGCCATTTATGACTGTTTCTAGACCTAAAAAAAGTCAGATCCAGACTTTTATTAGTAAACAAAGCATGAAAATCATAATTTCTTGACAAATACAGCGTGTTACGCTAAGCCACTTACTGGGGTCTTTATTACAACATTTTCCAATATAACAGTGCAAAAAAATAGACCTTGATAAAAAAAATAGGGGATGCGATTTGTTTACATTTTGAAGAAATTGCTGACTTAGCTTTAATAGCAATCATAACATATTAGAGACTAGAGATTGTGGTCTTTGGCATATACCCAACGATATAATTAACACCGAACCTTAATTGTTATGGTCGAGTGTTTTTCAAAGAATTCCAGGGCGACTGAGGTCTAAAACTTTTTTGAAATCACACTGGTGATGATTGATTGTAATAAAGTTCAGCAGATACAAAACGTGCAGTGTGAATGTACTGGGCTAAACTATTTGTGTTGTTGGAGAATAGAGTCACAAAGTTTGACCATCCTGCAGGACTTGTTGACTCCTTTTGAAGTTGCGGGTAATGGTCCTTGTCCAGGCAATCTATATAGCAATTATATGCAATCAATCTGGAACAATTTGCAACAGAATTTATTTAACAACAACAACAAATGGCCATGAGGTATCTAAAACAACACACTAAAAATCGGACTAAGTCTTTGCAGGTGATCACTGTCAAATAAGGGGAAAAGATTAACACAAGGGGAAATTGAGATCAAGTGAAATTGTGCTAAAATGTACATCATATTTTTTCAAGAATAAAAAATTGTGGTTTGCCAAGGTTCTGACTTTCAGTTACATGGGTTTCATAGCTCGATTAAGGTTCAAGGTTGTGCTGGGGTAAAATTACAGAATTTCCAAACTAGTTCGAAATGATTGCCCTTATCATACTGAAACAGAAAATGCATTTTATTTCTATTGAAAAACTCTCCCTGTGCAATGTTAAGGGCAAGACTTTGTCATCCCCATTGACATTGCAGCCATTGATTCCATTTTGTGCTTTTAACTATACAAGCAAATATCAGTGTAAACTTGTACAATTTTTGATACTATTCGAGAAGATGAGCAATTTGACACCAATTTTGAAGCTAATGTAGGTATTCTAAAATGCTTACCAAGGATGAAGTTATAGGGCTTTACCCATGTAACTTAAGGGGCATTTAATGATCCACAGCCTCCCCCCCGACTTACCTATTGAGCTATTTATATCATCAGAACCTGTGGCCTAAGTAGAGTATGTGTGCCTTATCTTTCATCATATTCCATCTACTCCAGAAGAAATTCACAATTTTGTATTTTCTGTCCGTAAACACACAAATTATACAACACAGTGCAGCCTATGGGGCAGTATGACATGAAAATTTGCTCATAACATCAAACCTCACAGTCAGAATCAACTTAAATTTTGGAAGTAACTTTTTTTTAGGATATCTAATGACCCGTAAACAAAAATGAAAGTTTTAGGATCACAAATGCACCTTAAGGTTGGAACCTAGACGATCTACACCTGGTTTTAATTCTTGTTGATATACATTTTGACATGATTGTATTTGGGTCTCAAATTTTCCCATGTCAATCTTTACCCCAGATTAAAGGGGGATGGCCCAATTAAATTATATAAAGTTTTCATCTCAATTGAATGACCTTAATCCCAATACCCAATCTCTAAAATTTCATGCTGATATTTCAATCTTTTTTGATATGGGAGCTCAAAATGTCATTTTGTAAGCCCTGTTGAATACTGTGTAAAGAAAATATTGGTCGACCAACATAGGGCAAGTTTTTGCTCAAAACATCCAAACCAAACAGCCTTTAGCCCTAAGATTTCACAGGGTCATTGAGAAAAATGATTTCTTCTGACACAAACATTTTGACCACTTCGGGAAAAATCTGGGGTCCCTGTGGACGAGGCTATTAGTGATCGGGCCCTGGCCCTTTCAGCATTTTGCTCTTGCAAAAATTTTGTCTGAATTTTGGTATATTTCCTAGGGACCTCATAGAGCTGTATTTTGGTAAAATAAATTATGTTTCAATTTGTTCAAGGTGAAAATTTACTTTAAAAGGTGCAACAAGAGATTTCGATGCACCCAAATATTGTGTCATAATGGTAATTTCGTATAAATCAGACACTCAATAGATTTCTTGTGTTTGGCTACAGAAAAGAGAGAAAAGAGAGAAAAATGGTGATTCTGATTTGCTTATATTTCAATGTAAAGCATAGGCTGAATTTCGTATTTGCTCCTATACGAAATTAGAAATTTCACAATTTTTGTACCAAAGAAACATTTCTCAGCTTAATCCTTTCACGATAGGGTATTTGTGATGGAAAGTTTAACCAGGGCAAAAATCAGTACTTTTTATTTTTTTAGCGACAACTGATATGTAAAAGCTCTCATTGCACCTTCAAGAACCATACGGACTAATATTTTTTCACAAAGAGCCTTAAAAATTTGCAGTGTTCATACTTTTTACTGTTGTATTGTTCTACTACTCATTGCATAAGAAAATGTTTGATAGTGTATAGGCCATGATACGTTTGCGATTAACAATCTTTCGTGCTACAAGCACTGGGGATAACGTACTTCCTTCACTAAAAATTTTAAAAAATATGATGTAACAACCGGAAAAGCTTAGATTTCACACCACTAACTAGATCTGGTCTGGCACACCGTCTTCTGGCCGAAAAGTGTTGGGAAAAAGGTAAAAAAAAAAGTGACGTCTAGTTCAAATTAAAAATAGTATGAAACTGGAATTCATGGGCATATTTTGTGTTAGAAATTATTTTTAAAGGTAAAAATAAGCAAAAATCAAAGACAAAAAGGTGGGGAGGCTTACGACTGAGTAATTACAGTACAAGTTTTACACCCATCCCATAGGAATACCATCCATAGGTGGGAACTATTTTGACCTAGAATGCCACAGTTCAGAGGGGGATGGACAACTCATCGGTATTCATGCTTCAATAGTTCAAAAACTCCGTGGTCAACTTATGGATTATTCCTGCTGAATGGGAGGCAGAGGTCTAGCAGTCCAAGGTAATGCATAATTAAAGCAACTGAGTCGCTTCGTTAATGAAGAAATTACTTTAATTAGGGCCATTGTGTACATAAACCAATGGCCAATTTATTTGGTGGGGAAACCTGTATCCCCAATGAAAAGAGTGCCACATTATTAGAAAAACTGAAACAAAACGTCAACTCAATTTACTTACAGATGTCATTGACCAAAATGTACACATAAACTCAAGCGAACAAAGAGCTTTAGTGTATTCAACAATCAACCTAACACACTTCGGATTTTTTCTCATCAGGGCATGCAGGTCCATTGTTACTGCCCACATAGCTGAAAAGATTGCAGCTGTTATCACCTCCCATATGAGCTCTAATAGCTGTTCACTAACATAAAAGGCAAACATACTCACCTCGCTAATGATTTTTAACCCATCAATTCATTTGAATTGAGGCTTATTGTGATCGAGAGCGGCGTGTCTTATTTTCTCTACTGTCGGGCGTTTTATTTGCATTTCTGATGGAAAGCTGCCTGTGAGGAGTAGATACTGGGGAATTTCGTGTTGGGCTTGATTTTTTAAATTTAGTGACGGGGGGGACGGGAGACAGTTTGGGTAACTGTTGTGTATTTTTGTCAAGTTTTGGCAATCATTTGATGCCGCTTGTCGTCTTTTTACTGAATGCCATTGAGTTTTAAACAGAGGTAGCACTTATGAACTGGTTCCGCAGGGTCTGCGTGTGAAAATGCAAACTGATAGGCCTACCATTACAAGGGCTTCCGGGACTGAGGTCAACATGTTCACGCTAAGGTTGAAGGTCCCCTGTGGAAGGGTATGAATGTAATTAATGACTTAGCAATGAACCCATTACTGGTTAGTCCAAAACTAGCAACCAAAGCGTCATCTGCCACAGAATGGTAATTGTTTGCCCATTGATACGGTTGTTGGACTGTATTAAAATTGCAATTGGATAAAGAACCCACAGTTGGATGACATGACATGATTCATGTAAAATTGTCATAATAATCTGTCAAGTGGTAACCTCTGAGTTTTCTTTAGGATAAAATACAATTAAATGTGTCCCAGAATTCATATAGTCTAGGGTTGTGCATGCTTGTAGTGGTTGTGGATTGAACGAATGCTGACACTACTCACTCCCTTGGTTCACAAGTGTAAACAGAAACAGGCTTGTGCTTTATTAATTGGGACCTTCACATGTCGGTTACATTGTAGAGTGAACAGGGTTACATTTCACGGGAATAGATTTAGTGTAAACAAACCCTGGATGACACAAAAACCAAAAGAAGTTGTTTTACTTTTTAGAGGATCAAACTTAAAGGTATGTTAATAACTCGGGGTATTG
>JAMKCH010012332.1:0-29610 GCA_023653785.1 Ophioderma brevispina
ACCTTTTAAGTGAGACTCCATGCATATTTCGATTAGGGGGCATATTGATAGATGGGGGTATATTAATAGAGGTTTCATTTTATAAGAATGTTGACGATATGCTTATTAATATGTTATTTATATTAGAGACAGGGGAAAGTATGGTTTTCAATCAATAGTTTTCTCGGATTGGTTGCAAAACCCAAATAACATTCAAGTGAACGTTTTTGAGGCTATTTGCTTCACTTTCTCGAAGTGAGTTGATAAGTTCTAGATATTGGCGTATTCAATTCTGGAAAGGATTAGCCCCAGTTGAAGTCGAAAAATAAATGGATTGATTCTCTTGACGTTCTGAAAATATTTATGGAATCATGTCAAAAGAAGCAATTTACGTGTACTACTGGAAACCAAGTTGAGGGTCCTTTTATTTTATTTTATTAAAATCGCTAGTTGTACTAATCAAATTCTTTTAAACAGGCTTGGCAGAGTGATTCCCAAAATTGTTACTTCTGCAATGGAACTTCCTGAAACTATTTAAGTTTATTTTGTGATGGTAGAAAGGTTTCTCCATTGTGGGATGATCTGTGTTTTTACCATTCATATAATGCGACTGATCTGTCTTTTGACCTTGCTAAAATTGATAAAATGTTTGCTAAGGATATATTTCGAGCATGAATTGTGTATCAATTTTTCTTTTATTTCATAGATGAAATTTCAGGAAAACCTCTCCCACTTTTAACGTATTTTAGATATAGTGAGAATAAAAAAAGGTAGTGAAATAAAATTGATGTGAACATAATAACAAACTAAGCAGCATTTAAAAAATTGGACTATTAATCTTGACTTTCTTCATTTTTGGTTATGTGTATTGGGGTGATGCTGTGTGTATATTGTGTGATGTATATGCGTTGTGGTGGGTGGTAGATGAGTATATTTATGTATATGTGTATGTATATATGTAGGTTAATGTGTATATGTATATATTTAAAATGGATTTTTGGTCCCCCGCCGTACTTTAGTTGGCAAAAGGGGGGAGCTATACGAATGGCCCTGCGTTCGTGGTGCGTCCCTGCGCGAAAGCAAATGTTGGGAGTCCATCTTCGCAACATAGAGGTATCTCAAGCGGAGGTGGGTGGGATACAAGGTGGGTCATGTGGTCAAAGGTTCAAATATGGGTCAAAACTAGGGTTATATTCTATAAAACCTTGTAACACGACGATATATTTTGATCTAAGCACGTATGGAGGTCCATCTTCACACCACAGATGGCACCCAGTTAGCGGGGGATGAGATTCGGATGTGGGTCAAGATGAATGTAGTGGGGTCAAATTGCGGTCAAATGGGTTTTAAATTGCATAAACATTGTTCAAGTGTGCTTTTTAGATTGATGAAACCTTGGGCACGGTTGTGTGCGTTTGTGGTGAACCTTCATTGCCGACAATTTGAAGGTCATTTCAAGATCATGTGGTGGTTCATCAATGAGCTATGAAAAATCGGGACCATGAGCGGAAACCTGATGTAAATGTATTACTTCCATGAAAAATGCTTACTATCATCTTAGTTTTTTTTTTCGCATTCATGTCGAAATCCTAACTGAGAAAACATAAATTGATGATGGCTCACTCGATGAGATAGAGAAAGATTCCTGCAACCCAGGAACAGCAATAGACCAACACTTGGATGAACGGGCCGCTCCCACGCTCCAGCAATGTCACGGTGGCGTAATTCTTGCGTACCTATTCGAACACAAAAGAATTTTTTTTTTTTAACATTTTTAATACATAACACAAAAACATATCCACTATAAAAGATTTAAAAAGTACAAATGAGGGAAAACACACAACACAGGACCGGACAAAGGACAATTAACCTCTCTCCATATACCATTAACACATCCCTCCCTTGCACTCTCTCTTAATCAACATATTAAAAAGCTTCCGTGGCAAAACCCAAAATAGAAAAGCGGTTCTCCAACCACAAATATCCCGTCAGTCGCGTCGGTGGTAAGTTTTAGGGTGGGTAGTAAATGGAATGGAAGGAAAGTTATATAACTTTAAGATCACAGAGAGGATTGTGATACATTAGTTGAGTGCCTTTAATCACCCACATGACCTTGAAATACACCCACTATGTGTCATCATGAACCGTACAACCATATGTAGCATTTGACATGTCAAACTGAGCACAACATTCATTACGATTCATTTTGGATCATCCACTGCTAAAATAATTGCCCTTCACGCGGCGAACGTAAAGAGAAACGGATTTTGAAAACATGTCCACGCGATACCAATTACAAAACTATATATTGGTATTGTAGGAAGTATGAAGTGACGACGCGCGCGTAACCAGTGCCCATCTTTCAGTGTAGGCGCTTGTACTTTGCGTACGCGCGCGCTGAAAGTCGGTACAATGTATACGTACGCCCGCGGGTCGCTACTTCAACTTTCGACTTGGACCGAGTCTAGGGGGGATTGAAATTATGACTCACGGAGCGCGCGCTGCGAATAAGTTACTCATGTGAGATTCAATAATCGAAATCTTAGTCCAGGAAGCATATATTTACAACTCGTCTCATATAGCGTTTCGCTATTCTGATTATGTAGATAGATATTCTAAGCTGGTAATACGACTTCATTCTTTATGGTGTGCCCATTATTTCGTTAATGGGTAGGTATTAAACAGAAAACACTTTCTGTCAGGTTTCGATTCCCCAATCCAGGAACAAAATTTTACAATTATTAGTTAATTTTAAAGTTACAAATGAAAACAAAAACATCAATTTGGCGATTGAAAGTAGAAAATAGTGAATAGCCTAATAGCTGCCTTATGATTAATCAACTTGTATGTTGGACCAGGATTTCTGGCAAAATTCAAAGGTGCGCCCTTTAAACCTATGTGACGCCGATAAACGCATTACAATCATCGCTAGAGGTGTGCAAAAATCGGCTCAGTATGGCGTGACGGTCCCCACTGGTACCTCTTCCAAGCTATAAAAAAGTTGTAAAATATAAAGATGGCGGACTCAACTGGTTTCGTCTATACACATATTCCTCTTCATTTTATTTGAGCTTCTTACTTAGAAGATGTTGCTTTTAACTGTAATAGCAAACCGAACCAATTTCAGTTCAGCAGAACGTGTTTAATGACCATAGCAGCATGTTGTGTATTACCTTTCTTAAATGTTAATATCAATTAATTACGAAACCCACCTCGCTTACCACACACTATACACTCAAGCGATTTCCTTTTTTCTCTACACCATAGATCCATTTCTACAAAAAATGTGTGGTTTTGTTGGGCGAATGGGGATATAATGTTGCTACGCTGGTTACACTTCTAACTCAACCCAGAGGTTTTGCTATTTTTGATTTAAAAACACAAATATGACGCGGATTGTGAAGGTAACGCATTAATTTTGGGACAATTTACGCGTTGGATATAAACCTTGATTTCTCTTTATGGACATGAGTTTTACCTCAAGATAAAGGACTTGACTTTAATTGAACAATTGACAACCATTCTGTATTGTGCGGTAGTGTACTGGAAATGACTCTCGGAATCTTGTACAACAAACCATACAACACCCCTGGCTACAGATATGTTCATAACATTAGCATTAATAGCCAATGCACAAACCCTATTAACGATTATAGTAGGATTTTTTTATTCTGTCAGTTCATTAAAAGGTTTTTGGGGCGTGTCGACGTTTCCATTCGTTCTGAAAGTTTGTATGCTTTACCACTCAAGTAATAGAAATTAGATGACACGATACCGGGTAAGATTAAGGCATAATTTAAAAAATGTCCCTTCTCTCCAGAAGAAAATATTACAGGCAAATGCACTGAATAAAATTCCAAACTCTGAGCATTCAACCTGAAAAAAAAAATGATACTAATAAGTATTATTACTCACCAACGTCACTCAGGAATATTAGAAAATCTGATAACGGTTACATTTATGCGTCTGTCCAAAATAAAATTTGACAGCTTTGGTCCAAATCATTTAATTAATTAGAGTTTTGGTCACTCATAACAAACTACAATATTTACGTGGCCTATCCTCCTCTTTCATTCACTTCACACATTCAACCCACCTCGATGTTCATGACACGTTTATCCGTTCTTGATTGACACCAACCAAGGAATCGATAAAAGCGTGTCTCCAACTTTACGACAATCTATCAATTGATCTGGTATGAAACCTTTACATACCTCGCTACAAAAAGTTAATGTAATATGGGGGGGGGGTTAAAGCATCTTATTCTGTTTAACAAAGTTTGATGAGTCATTGCAGTCAGTCAGCCGTGATACGGGCTTTGTAGTTTTGATTCCAACACATCCCCTCCAAATTAAATAAGTCGTACCAAGCGGACAAATATGCGTTTACTGACAGGAATAAAAAATCAACTATAGAATGAGCTGAAGCTTGTGGATCCAGTATGATGTTAAACCAAGCTAACGCTACGAGTACACAATGGCGTGATTGGCGTCACCAATTGAAAATCCTTTTCACTAGCCAAGTTATGACTCTTTCTCATAGCTCAAAACTTCTAAACAAACTTAGTGAAACAGAAATCATCCAGGGTACAGAACAGATCATTCTTTGGTGGTCATAGTCCAAAACAGGAAGTATAACCGGTAAAGGAACATTGGAAATTTAATTACCTTACATTGAAAGTTATCTGATTATATTTTAAAAATACTTGCAAATATTGCCTTTGGGAAAGGACTCCCAAAAAGTATAGTTTTTTGATTATTTAAATGTTATTACTTACGGAGATAAGGGTCAAGAAGGTCAAAGCCAATTGGATAATGGTTGCCCCTATGACCTATTTTGGGGTCGCGTAACATGATAACTATACAATGCAGATCTACAAACTCCCCTTTTTATAAGAGCTTTGGCACAAATGAGACATTTTGTCAGGATGAGAGATGTCAACGAAGCCACATCATTACGATCATTTTGTATCATCCACTGCTAAAATATTTGCCCTTCACGCGAACGTAAGATAACGGATGAAACCATGTTCCACGATACCAATTTACAAAACTATATATTTTTTGGTTTCTTGTCTGAAGTATGAAGTGGACGACGCGCGCGTATACCCAGTCCATCTTTCAGTTGTAGTGCGCTTGTGCTTTGCGTACGCCCGCGCTGAAAGTCGGTACAATGTCTACGCCCCGCCGTCGCTACTTCATACTTGATCTGGACGTATGGGGGATTGAAGTAGACTCACGGACGCGCGCGCGAATAAGTAACTCATGTGAGATTCTAATCCCGAATCGTATCCAGGAGCATATATTTTAACTCGTCTCATATATCGCGCTATTCATGATTCTGTAGATAGATATTCTAAGCTTTAATACGACTTCAGTCATTATGTGTGCCCATTATTTCGTTAATGTAGGTATTACAAACAAGAAAACACTTTCTGCAGGTTCGATTCCAATCCCGGACACAATTTTACTTATTATTTTTAATTTTCAAGTACAAAATGAAAACATCAGAGTTGGCGATTGAAGTAGAAAATATTGAATAGCTGCCTTATGAATAATCAACTTGTTATGTTGGACCATGAGTTTCTGGCAAAAATGGTCAAGGTGGGCCTAACTATGTGACGACGATTACACGCATTACAATCAGTCGCTAGGTGTGCAAAAATCGGCTCAGTATGCATGACTGGTTCCCTGGTACTTCCAGCATATTTAAAAATGTTCTAAAAATAAAGATTGCGGCCTACTTGTTTCGTCATTATACACATAGTCATCTTCATTTTATTTTGAGCTTCTTAATTAGAAGATGTTGCTTTAACTGTAAATAGCAACAGAACCAATTTCAGACGTTTTTAATGACACCATAGCAGCATTTTGTAGTATTACCTTTCGTAATGTTAATATCAGTTAAATGTACGAAACCTCGCTTACCACCCTATACACTCAGGCGATTTCCTTTTTTCCTACAACATATCATCCATTCATTCAAAATGGGGGGTGGTTGGGCTGAATGGGGATATAAATGTTGCACTCTGTTACACTTCTAACTCAGATGTTTTGCTATTGTGAGTTTAAAACAACAAATATGACCGCTGATGTGAAGGGTAACGCCTTATTTTGACAATTTTACCGTTGGATTACATGATTTCTCTTTATGGACATGAGTTTTACTCAAGTATAAAGGACTTTAATTGAACAATATGACAACCATTCTGTATGGTGCGTAGTGACTGGAAATGACTCTGGAATCTTGATACAAAACCCTGCTCTAAAGATATGTAGAACATTAGCATCATTAAGAAGACAATGCACGAACGAAAAACACTATAACTATTATAGTAGATTTTTTATACTGTCAGGCTTAAAAGTGTTTTTTTGGGGCGTGTCGACGTTTCCATTTGTTCTGAAAGGTTCTATGCTTTACCAATCAGTACAATAGAAATTCGATGGCACGATACCGGGTAAGAGTACGGCAATAATTTAAAAAAGGTCCCTTCTCTCAAGAAGAAAATATTACAAGGCAAATGCACTGCAATAAATTCCAAAACTCTGAAGCATTCAACATTAAAAATGATAAGAAAAGTAATTATTACTCACCAAAGTCACTCAGGAATATTAGACAATCTGATACGTTTACATTTATTCGGTCTGTTCCAGAAATAATATTGACAGCATTGTCCAATCATGTTAAGTAATTTAGAGTTTTGGTCAATTCATAACAAACTACAATATACGTGGCCTAACCTCCTCTTCACCCAGCCTCGATCTGTTCATGACACTGTATCCGTCTTTGATTGACACCAAACAAAGGAATCGATAACGGTTGTACGACAATCTATTCAATTGGAACTTGGTTATGAAACCTTTACGATACTCCGATACAAAAGTTATGTACTATGGGTTAAAGCTTTTTATTCTGTTGAACAAGTTGAGCATTTCAGCCGTTGATACGGCTTTTTAGTTTTGATCTAAACACATCCCCTCCAAATTAATTCGTACCATCGACAATATGCGTTTACTGACAGGAATAAAAAATCAGACTATAAGAATGAGCTGAATCTTGTTGATCCATTACTGATGTTAAACCAAGCTACGCTACGATACACATGGCGTGATTGGCGTCACCAATTGAAAATCCTTTTCAACTAGCAAAGTTAGACTCTTTTCTCATATCTTCAAAACTTCTAAACAAACTTAGTGAAACAGAAATCAATCCAGGGTACAGAACAGATCATTCTTTGGTGGTCATAGTCCAAAACGAGGAAGTATACCGGGTAAAGGAACATGGAAATTTAATTACCTTTACATTAAAAGTTAATCTGATTATATTTTAAATACTTGCAAATTATTGCCTGTGGTAAGAGGACTCCCAAAAAGTATAGTTTTGATTATGTTAAATGTTTACTTACGGAGATAAGGGTCAAAGAAGGTCAACGCCAATTGGATTATGTTGCCCTATGACCTATTTTGTCGCATAACATGATAACTATACAATGCAGATGCTACAAACTATTGCTTATTTTGACGCATTAAGCTAGATGAACAATTTCTTTCATTTTTCAACAAAATTGGAGCAACTTCTGATTTTGACCCCTGTACAAATAAAATTGACCTTTTTACCATTTTAGCCATTTTTACCCTATAACTCCCAAACCAATGCTCACCTCCTCCTCCCACCCCACCCCCACCCCCACACACACACAAACACCACGCACACAATACAACATGCAGATCATCCCCTTATTACACCCACTCTTATAGCCGCAAGAATAGATTCAGTGATGCGATCAAGCAAAATGAGTCTGAAGTCGGTCAGATTCAATTTTTACTTTTTTTACTCTGTCAAAAAGGTTGCACACCTCTTAAAAAAATTCTCACTTGTTTTAGGTAAGTCGGGGGACGAGGCTGTGGATTACGAAATTCCCTTTAAATGATATTTAAAGCATTATCCCAAGGGTTCAAATCAAATTGATGTTCTAAATTGTTTATATTTTTATAATCAAATTCTCCTCATTAATTTCCTCGTTCTTGAATTCAGAGCAGAAAATTCCAATGTTTTTGAGCGAATATGACATTTTAAAAAACCCATAGAAAATTAAGATTCAGATCTTTGTTCATAACGTCGTTTTCTCATCCTCAATACATGTTAACACACTCAGTATCATTCAACAGAAAGGTTTTAGATTCCAGAACCCTCTACCCTTGGCCTCATCTACCGTTTCCATTTTAATACTGACAGCTGAATGGTCAGTTTTAAGCCCATGTGAAATGTCACATTCTTCAATCTGAGATAAAAGATTACACGAGACTAAATAATAATCCAAACGACATTTAAATGAAGGGCTTGAGTTGGAATGCCAATTGTATCTGTAAACATCAGGATTTCTTCCCAGATAACATGGTGGCCCAATGGTGGGCCAATATCTTTTTTTACCAACAGACATAATATTGGCCTAATATTATTTGCTCATGGGCCCAAGGTTGGCTCATTATTATGTTTGTATGGATCCAAGTGTGGGAAAATATTGGATCCAAGACATAATAATGGTAAAATTGGATGATTTACGTCCAATATATATTGGTCTCGCTATGAGTTTTAAAATATTTTTGCAACTCGTAGCTCGACCAATAAATATGGGCTCAATCAATCCAATTTTATACCAATATCGACTTTGGGTCAATGGTGAGCCTAAAGTGGGCCTATATCGGCCACATGAAGCCGATGCCAATATCATATCAATATTGGTTCAATAATGGTTGCCGATGCCAAGATTGGCGATGGAAAACCAAGGTTGGCCCAATATATCCATGTTATCTGGGTTCTAACATCGACGAAGTCATAAACATCCATGATATCAAAAACATAGTTACTACGGAATTGCCATGAGTATGGGCCCTACCCCTTTCTTATCCCAAAAATGATTTGGGGGGGTGCGGGACTTCGAAAAAGTGGACCTGTTTTGGTAAAAGTTGACCTAACACACCCCCCAATGAAGGTCGTGTCATTATCAGTATAAAATGTCTTATAACGTTATAATTACACGTCTTTTCAAAAGGTATACAGACACCAATAGAATTAGATGCACAATGTGAAAAATAAATATTGCTGCAGCCCCAATCGTCCTTCCATACCTTCTCAGAGTCTTAGGTTTAATGTGTTTCCTAAAAAAAATAAATACCTGCATTTCTGAAAACACTTGAGCACGTTTATCCTTATATAATAAATGCTAACACAACTTTTGGTAACCATAATATTAACCTTTGTTTAAAAGTTAAGGAATTTTGATAGATGGATTTTTATGTTTGTTGCATGATACATAAATTGCAAAGGAGCTATGATCAAACTTGCATAGCTGTTAATATCTCCAAGGGGAAAAGTCCTCATTCTAGTATAGTTAGATTAAATCCCGGAGATTAAACGTTATTATATAAAAACAACATTTTGTATATTTTATGTACCCCTCCTTAAAAAAAAAAAAATCAACTGTACATTTGAATAGTACAGTATGAAATCTGCTTGGCTATAAAAGCCATAGACAAAATTCAATATCACCAAACAACTTCACAAAGTTTGGTTAACCCCAAAAAAGGTGGGTTACCTGCTACGAAAGGGCATTTAAAGTCTGACTCAGAGATTTCCAAATTTAATTTTTTTGTGTATAAATTAAAAATAGTCAACTAGAACTAAAGATAGTGACCTAAAATGGCCAATTCCAAAGTTGGAGATGAATCGGATTTTTCGTTTTCATGCAACAAACATTTATGTATAGTATAACAGTGCCATAGGATACTGTGTATAACAAAATTTCCGGATCCGGAATTTTATAACAATGTTGTGATTTTCAATATGAAGGACTTCGGTTTAAGCTTAGCTATTTCACACAGTATATGGACAAGCATAATGTAAATGCAAAAAACACGATTTCTTTAAAAAATGAGGGCGCCCTCATCTGGAAATCTCTGAGTCAGTCTTTAAAACACATTTTCACAGGACAAAAAAAAAAACATAATTACAAAAAGCACAACACGGTACACCAAAAGCGAACCTAATGGGGAACTATATAAAGTACCCACTCTATTATGGCACGCGAAAATTGAAATATAACTTGAATCCAAAATCACAAAGGGCCAAATAATCTTAGTCACCAATCTGAATACATTGTAATTATTAATAATACATTTTAGAGTAATAAAAATTTGAAATTTTGGCAGGCTATAATACAAGTCTTTAAATTATGCGCCATGCTCCATGATTTATTAAGTGACCCAGGATTAATGAATGAAAAAGCACAACTACGATTTATATAGATGTTCTTAAATAATGGAAATACCATATCAGATTTTAAAAATTTAGATAAAACTTTATTACATTTAGCTGAAAAGTTCTCTAAGTTTTTCAGCTATAAGATTGTGACAATTCTGGCACAGGTTCCGATATAATATTAGATTATAACTCACCTGAAAATATTACATATATTGATAAGTTTGAACCTGTTAGGTTAGTGAGTCTGAGATAGATCTTTTGAACAAACAGGGTATTTTTCCTGTAGTTGCTTATATTCGCCCATTGCTCAAGAAACCTGGTCTGGATGCTAAAATCGTTAGAAAAAATTTTAGGCCTTCGGTAAATCTGAAATTTTAATGAAGGTGATGATGTGTATATGCCTTACGTCCCTAGAGGAAAGTGACTAGCAACCTGACAATCACCGCAAAAAAGGGAGGTAGCGGTATTTGTGTTGTAAGATATAGAACTTTCCCCGTAAACACAAGGCAGTGTAGGGGTCCGCTCCGTGATTTTTGATAATTTTTGATTTGATTTTTGATTTTTGTGATTAGGGATTTAAGGAATATACAACGATTTTCAGCATGCAATATGTGACTTTGCAATCTAATTGCTTGATACCATTTACGCATTGTTTTCTACATTTTCTTTTCAAAATCAGGTTATCCATCTCATGGCGGTGCTCAGTACAACCCGGTACGTAAATTATTCATTATTATTATAAATAGACATCAATTCTAAATAGTAGTACTGGTTTGAAAATCAGTTCTGCAGGGGTCGGATTCTCAGAATGCTCCAATTTAAGTAAAATAGGCTCAAATGAAAATAATTTGCCTTTTAGCTGAATTATAGTAGCTTATAGTCTTCCCACAATTGGCAGACAATGAAATCATTCCATATTACCACATGGTGATTGATCTTCGATTTTCGGTCACAAATTAACTCACAGGGTTCTGCCCTGATCATTTATTGCATATCCGCCATTTTGGATTTTTGACTTATTTTCCTAGATTTTGTGGATTTCGAAATCAAAGATGTTTTTTTTTCTTCATTTTTTTAGTCTTAAATTAATCCTTATCCAATTATCTTTGATATAAAACATGCCAATGGCTTGTCTTCCACCTAATTTTCTTCTGATAACTATTTTTGTAAGCACCTAGCTACACGGCCGCCATCTTAGATTTTCAGCCAAGATATGTCAAACAATTGGCAAATCATTTGAGCCCATCTTTACTTCAATAGGAGCATATTGAGAATTTGACCCCTGTACAGCTAGCATCTATGAGATTTTTGCCCGAAATTATACTCCAGGACCATAGGGTCCGGGACCATATTTTCATATGCTTCTGGAGCATGTGCATTCAAATTTGACTTAGAATATTTCTCCATATTATTTATGCTCCAGGACCATATGGACCTAATGGTCCTGGACCATATAGTCCTGAAGCATAATTTCGGGCAAAAATCTCATAAAAGCGTACAGCTAGCTGATTTGTAATCTTTGCCCTAGTTATCATATTATAATTACTTGGAAACGAAGCAATTTGAAGACTCGCGATCGTGACTTTTTTGCTTCTCGGTGCAAGGTGAAGATGTTGAGATTACCCATTTGAAATGTTTCATCCATAGACAATCCCAACTAAATTAGACTAAATGTACTGATGAAACAATCAATATAATGGGATCACTATTTATTCAATTCGGGTCAATTTGTAAAATAAGCCAAAGTCAGTATATCACATTTTGGTGTCAGGGTGGAGGTGGCACGCGGTAGAAATGAGTACGATTAAAATTTACTCAGAGTTGAGAACAAGACGAAGAAGCAGGTTTTGAAAGACGGTCTGTTGGAGTTAATTTTGAAACACGAAAACAATTTTCAAATCAACGATTAGAAAACTGTAAGCTAATTGAACACACAAAATAAATTATCATTTTTGTTGATGATATTATTGTTGTTGTTGTTATTGCTACTTTGCAGAGTGCTCCTGGTCAGAATGTTGTTGTGAGAGAACCTCAAGATCAGCCCAAAGATTACCTGACTTTTGCCGTTATCGTCACAATGTGCTGCTGTTTACCACTTGGAATAGTTGCTATCGTCAAGGCAATGGACGTAAGTTGCGTAGACAAAACTAGACATGCAAGACAGACCACCTCCAGTTATGGGCACTTTGGTAGCTGTTGGTCCTCCCCTATGTTTGCACTTTGCAGGTTGGTCTCAAACAGAATGTGCTAAATTGGGCAGTATCTGCTATCTGTGCTAATCATATTAGCTCATATTGCTATAGCCTAACGATGAGTCAATGAACGAGAGAGTGAATGAATGAATAGTTTATATTAGAGTCTTATGGATAGGAAAGCGTGAGGACAAAATTGACAGTCACAGGTGGCTCAACATGGCTAAATTAATCTTTCTTACTGCAACTTCTTCAAAGTGGACATTGTTGTTCAATCAAACAGGCCCGTAGCCAGGAAAGTTATTTGGGGGGGGGGGGTGCGGATTTGCCAGAAGTGGACTTTTTTTTATCGCGGACCCATTTGTTTTCCGGTCGACTCGCTCGCCGGGTGCCCCCCAAATTGTTAACCGTCGCATAAAAATCGGGGGGGGGGGGAAAGCGGAGGGGGGGGGGGGGAGGAAGCAATGAGACATCATCAGCGTAAACAAAAACAGTATAAATTAATAGTTAATGCGGGTGGACCAGTGTAGACAATAACAATAGTATTCAGATAACAAAAACCATTACAATAAACAGGAAACATTCAAATTAAAAAAAGACGGACCTTGAACATGACAAAGCGGACCTTCAAACAGATAAAGTGGACCCTTGTCATTTGGGGGGTGGGGGTGTCGCACACCCCGCACCCCCGGCTACGGTCCTGAATCAAACCATTCATGGTCAGATTATCTGACCCGGATTAACGCTCGTGTTTATAAAGGCCAAAAAAAAAATTGTGTGATTGTCTCATCCGACCGACCCTAATTTTGGAAATCAGGAAAACGTTTGTTTTTTCCTTGTATGTTGCAAAAGAATACGATCTAATTTTGCAAATTCCTAAAAGTTTTTTTTTTCATTTTAACTTTTGAAATGTAAAAAAGATGATGTTTAACCAGTTTCTTAGCATGTTCTAGTTGGGTGTCATAATGTACAAAAAATGCATTTTGAGTGAGAATCAACTTGATTTTAGTGTTTGATTAACTTAAAAAAAAAAAAAAAAAAAAAAAAAAAAAAAAAAATTACATTAAAAAAAAAAGAAAAAACGTTGTTTACGACCGACCGACCCCAACTCTAAAAAAGTAATCTAGGGACAATCAATTTTTTTGGGGGCATAAGGCAACTTGAAGATGTTGCGGAAGAAGATAGATTCCTAAACTCTTCCGCAATCGAAACCGCCGATGTCAGCCACACATCTCCAGGCAAGATGTGGGGACAAATAATGGCAAATTTGGCACATTCTTTAGAGACCCAATCAATTGCAAGCAAAGGAGAGGTACTCAGCCGTGAAGCAAGCGATTGTAGTAAAAGTGGTGTCATTTTAGACAGAGGGAAATTAGCTAATCAAAATAATGATGCATAAGAGATTACAAACAGGTCTCATTCAAATAAACGAGAAATAGGTGGCTTAAAAACTTTCCAAACTATATGAGTTGTAAAAGTAATGTTTATTAATACAACTACGTATAATAACTTACATACACAAATAGATAGACTTGATTTTTTTTTTCTGTGGACAAACGGAATGTTATAAAATATTTGAATGTCGATTCTTAGAAATGTTATAAAACATTTAAGGAACACTTAAAACATTTAAGGAACACTTAAAACATTTTAAAAGTGTGCTATTTGTTTTTCCAAGAAAATATTTTCCAGAGACTTGATATTTTTGTAAATGATTTTTACACAGGGCAGCTTTGGGATTAGCTCTTTTGGAATTCTACTCAAATAAATAAATAATAAATTATATAGGTTTTCCCGGCCAATTTCACAATTTACGTGTTCTATAAAAGGGTCACTCGTTTTCGTGCGTATGGTTAGCCAAGACGGTCATTATTCAAATGGACCCGGACGAGTGGGGAAAAGTCTCGGTCGACCGGGAAAAACCGATCGGATTATGCTTTTCAGCCAATCAGAATTCGGAACCCATTCGGTTTTACTAGCTGCCGCTCGACCGGGCATTGATTGAAGGTTGGACCGCCTTCTTTGGAAAAATACCCATTCAACCGGGATATTTATGAACCGCCTACCATATTACCATGAACGAGAGCCGGTCGTCGCTGTAGCTAAACTGTCGTGTCAATGATACTGCTGGTTAGTACAACACGCAAGTGGGGAGAAGCGATTGTATAGTTATAGTGCCCTGCATTTCAAAAGTCTTGTTTGTCTAGTGTAGGTTAATGCATCTAGGATTACGGTACTATTCTCTTGAATAGTCTGATTGGTAATCCATTGAATAAAAGGCTCAGCAATTTTTAAAAAAAAAATCATACTTCCCAAAACAATTGAGAATGTTTGGGTGGTAGCACCATGCGAATGGTGCTACAAATTATCGGGTTTGGCCAAGCCCAGGCTCCAATTCAAAGAAATAAATCAGTGTTTGAATAAACAAAGAAGTTAGCAATACATGGAGAACATGAAGACGTTCAGCAATATATTTTAGATGGCTAACTGCAATCATCTTTCTAAAACCAATAAAAACATGCTCGTTTAAAGTAAATCACGTTAAACCAAGCTAATTATTTAATTGTAATGAGACCGCTTTATCTCGAATATAAGTATAGACCACGTTAGGGGTAGTAATAATTGTTTGGTCAACTATCACCAATATTTTTGGAAATAAATTACCTCAAATTTCAGAGAAAAAAAATTTTTTAGTGGTGTGATTCCTGTTATTCTTTGACCACATAAGCTGATATAGTGACACAAAGTCATTTCTTGAATTCGGGACTCAGGCAAGCAAGTCGCATGACCTGATTCATATGTGCTCATTCACTCTAGAAAAAATGCGTATAACCAGGGAACGTGGTCGCCAGGTTGAGATCGGGTTGCACCAAGGTTTACTATAATTTTATTGATTAAAGGTAGTAGTTATAAAATAAATATTAAAACATGTTCCTACTGTAATCAACTTTTGGTAGGTACCTAATACCCACTCCTAAGACATGACATCCTGCCCTGCAATGAAAGATGAAGTAACAGGAATCTGAAAAACAAAAGGCCGGTGGGAGTGGCGAATGGGGTTCCTGACCCATTCGGCAATTCGTAGATGACTTGTGCCATTGGGAGGTATGGTGCGGACAATAATAATTATACCAGAAGGACAACCAAATGACTACAGACGTGCCACACTAGCCTGGTTTGTTCGAAAATGGGCGGCGTCTAAGTGAAACGACGAGTGGGTTCTTTACTTTGATTGGCTAAAAAATTCCCACACGAATAGATTGATTCCGGTCGAACCCTTTTTGCGAAAATCTTCAAAAAGGTTGCAAAGGGCCACGTGATAGTCAACAACATGGTATAAAAATCTTGAGTAAAAAAGGTGTAGGTAAGGTCTGGGTAAATACGCTGAGGAATGTTGCCTATGAAAGCCAGGTCTCGCCTGTAAAAAATGAGGTGAAAAGTCCATGGATTCAACATATACGAACATAAAAAAATAATAAAAGCTTAAGTGAAAATACAAGGCTAATATAATCTTTGCTTCAAAAATTATAAATAAATTTTTGTTTAAAATGAATGTATTTCAATACAGAAAAATGACACTATATTGTTGATAACAAAGTAAAAAACGTGTATCATATCGTCCTATGATTGCAGCCCATTTTATCAAGCCCAAGTGAAAAATCGAAATCATGATTGGTATGTATACATAGGTGTCTTGAAAGAAGTGTCAATGAATGAAAAACAAACCCTTTTCAGTATATCCGATTCAAAAATTCGTCCCAGTTTTTAAGCGATCGGATAGGGATTTTCTAATGGGACCCTAGATAATCGATTTAATGAACAGGAGTACCCCAGGAGTACTCGAGACATTTCCACAGACACCTGTTTTGTATATTGTCTTCTCAAGTCATACAAGTCACAATTGCCGAGCAACGTCCACCAGGCCAACATGGGACCTCCTTAGACAAACATTGTGCGTTAATTCTGCTAATAAGGCAATCTATGGCAGTAGATATCTTCTTTCAGGACCGCCAAGGACCTCTTTTAAAAACATACTTAATTAAAAATTATCCTGTTGTACACTTTATGTACCAACATCATTGAAACCAAGAAGCGGTGCAACGGTCATTGTTGTTTAAGAAAAATAAACCACTTTAAACTGGTCATACTTTTAAGCTAGAATCCAGGAGTTTGATGAAAGAATGTAGAATTCGCAATGCATAAATATTTGTCAAAAGTCAAAGAAAGTACCCTTTCTATTCTGGGAAAAACCGGGCCTCCATTACCGACCACGTTAAACGGTCGATTTTTTTGTGTGTAATAAAACAGCTTCATGTCGTGTTACTTTTGTGAAAAAAGTTTTGATTTTGACAATAAAATACGGTAAAATCGCTGTAAGATGCTAGTATTTAGCGGTAAAATATAGAAAACTGAACAGAAACTACTTTGTTTAGGTATTTTCCAGGCATATTAGTAATAAAAGTAACCATGGGGCTGCTGAATTTTACTGAATTCAATCAAGCAATACACTAGTAGGAATATGATCAATTATACGATTAAAGTGGGTGACCGAATCGCATCAATAAAAGTTTTGTTTTCTCACTCAGTGGAAAGCAATAATCAAAACAATTGATTGCCTGTACTACAAATAGGTCCAGCCGTTTGGAGTAAGGATACTATTCAAATTGACATAGAACAGTTAAGTGTGTGGGTGACTTTCACATTTTGAGACGTTTTCGGCCTTAAATATCACTGAAGTTTCTAAAAAAAATGAACTTTCTTCAGTTGTGTTGTTGTAAATCGGTTGTAGATCGGGTCACCAACTGGTAATTTGTACTACATAGAGTAAAAAGGAATTAAAAGTACTACCATCCATTCTAACGGCAACAAAATAGTTTAACTATACCTTTCTGAAGTTGTTCAATGTAATTTTGGCAAACAAAAGTGTAAATTAGTAGTTCAGTATCCAGAGCAAAAAAGTATACATTGGGCTATTCCAGACAAATCCACACCAAAAAGATGACCATTTCAAATTCGAACTGACTTGGGAATTGTAATTCCCAAGCGGTTTTTAAAAAAATAAGTGTGGGTATTCAAAGCCGTTTTGAAAAATCAGTGTGGGAATTCCATTGCATTTTTTCATAATGTCATCTTTGGGGTTTGACTACCGAGAAATAAAGGAAAAAACAGAATAATTATAATAGAGTATAGTATTCTTAAGGATAGGGGATTTGTTTTCCCGTTGGACAGTTAAGTCAGCGAATCCTAGAATCGTCTTTGGTTAGCTACTATCTATTCAGTGGATTGTTAAAGTAATCACAATGGATTATTTGATAATGTTGACGATTTTCTTGTGGGAATTCTTGTGCACTTTTGGATTATTTTCATGATTGGAAATTTCCATGCAATTTTGGATTCATTATGGGAATTCACATGCATTTTCGCAGAAGAAGGGTATGGGAATTCCACCAACTGTCATCTTGGGGAGTATGAATTAATTGCTGGAATCGCCCATCAGAATTCGCCAAATACATTATATCTTCGGTCGTTTTGAATTCATTTTTACAGTACACTGTAAGGTTAATACGGTATTTTGTTGGGCAGAATGGATGCCATGACAATAAGTGAATGCAGCAGCTTATGGAGTAACGCCTTTCGCAAGATGTTTTGCAAACAGTGTATAACATGTTGTATAAGTGATAACGTTAGATAATTCATTGAAATTACTTAATAAACTAAAGGCAACCCGGTTACACTTATTATTTTATAAAAAAAGAAAAATTAAAAAAAATATTTTTGAGTGTTTGAGTGTGACGTCTTTTCAAACCATGTATTTTCCCATTCATTTGTACAGGCAAGTGAATTCCGGATCAATTAATATCGCATAGGTTAAAGAACGCTAATATATGAATTTTGTGTAAGGAGTAGCATAAGTCCACTAATATATGTAGCAAAAAACATATGTGAAACAAGCTTCTTATGGGTACTCTCGCAAGTTGGATGAGGGGGCTCAGAGGCCCTTTTATACTCATACTTAAACGAGTGCAAATCGATTTGTATTTTTAACCTTAAAGGTCCAAGGAAATGAGATGATAAGCCTAGTCCAAATCTTTAGGGGCATCCATTCCAATAAACAGGGCCACAAAAAAGAATACCCTACCAGTGAACCTTAGTGAAACTATTGATTTTCAGTCAGTTCACACCAGTCACCTGGATTTCTAATACTCTCCTCAGGAAAAAACAATAGTCACTAATGATGTCATCACCAACTCAATATTGAATGCTTTCTACCCCTCCTTGTAGACTGACAAAACCACATCAATTCTAGTTGCCATTTCCTGGGACCTTTAAGAAGCGTGTTCCAAAGTTACACAATTACAAAAAATACACTGAGTTTGGAAAAATAGATTCTCTGCACAAAATATTGATAGTGGGTGAAAAATTATATACCCTTGTACTTGTCCACTTAAAGTGTATTTCGTGATCCTAGCACATTTATTTTTGTTAATGATTCACTGGATATCCTCAAGAAAGGTTATTTCAAACATTTCTGTTGATTCCGGATGTTTTGTTTGGATATTATGCGCGAATATTGTATCGCACTGCCCAATATCCATAGGCCAGTCCTGTATTTTGATAGGTTTAGAAAATACCAAAGTACGAGTTGCTTTTATAGAGTAGATCGACATTTGCACGAAAATTAAGCGCACATACTATACTTGGCCGGCGAACGGTTTATGCTATAAAAATCTCACTTCCCTTTGAGATAAGTCGGGGAACGAGGCTGTGGATCATGAAAGCCACTTTAAGCATTACTGTGATCTCCGCTGATATTAGCATTAAATCATTTCTATTTTTCTGGCCAAAGTTACAAACAAATTTGCGCGTTTTTACTCAATTTTTTACATTATTCCCCTCTATCATAAAGACTTTCTACTTATTTTTTATTAGTAATTTTAACCAGGTTAGACCCCCCCTTTGATGACGATATACCATTGATATAATGACAAATGAGGATCCCCTGTTGTGGGTTCCCGTTTTAAAAGATGCCCCCCGGGGATTCCCCCGGATAATCTTACTACGGGGACCCCAAAACGGGACCCTCATTTTTATTATTTTCTATAATGACCTAGTTTATTAACCATTTGTTGGCAACGTGCACGTGGTGTGTACGTGGTGTTGGCTAAATCGGTGTGCACCTGTGTGTGTGTGTGCGTGCGGTGTGTGTGTGTGTGCGTGCGTGCCGTGTGTGTGTGTGCTTGTGTGCTCCATTTTTGGAGGTGACGCGTAATATGTAAGGCGTAAAGACCCCCGTTTCAGCATCTTTGTTACCCCATGATCCCATATTTTTTGAAATCTCACCAAAGACCCAATATTTTGATAATGTTACCAAACTGTCAACCCAAAGATCCCTATTTTTGTGAAAAGTTTAAACATTTCACCTAAAAAGACCTCTATTTTTTTAGAAAAATTGGCAAAAATTTCATCCCAAGACCCATTTTATGGAAAATTTTGCAATTTGTCACCCGAAAAACAACCATAAGTTAGGGGCAATTTGGTTGCCTCTCCCCAAAATAACCCTATTTTTTGTCGGAGTCTGTCCCCGAATGCCCCCTGGGTTTGAAAGAGTGAGCCTTACACCCACATCAAATTCATATGTGAGTGCCCCCCTCACCTTTTTATAGGTAAGTCGTGGAGAACTGTGTGGATCACACGCATATACAATGTTCGTCTGTTATTCCCCAATAAAATGTTGGAACGCTTCGCATACGAGCCACGCAATTTTCATCTGGTTTTCATTGAAAAGTCCAATGGCTGAGGTTTAATATTTTGGCATTGAAGAGCTATAGTTAGCTCCCTAAATCCAAACCACTGTTGATGTCTTTATCATTTTTGAAGCCCAGTTACTTTGTGAACTATGGCTGGACGCCCGACGGTCCTGTAACTATGAATTATTTTTTATAGGCAACCCAAGCAACCCAACCGAGTTGGAGTTTGACGTTTGATTGGTTAAGCAACCCACTCGGGCGGATTTCAATCCCGGTCGACCGAGAATCTCGTGAGGGGTGTGGTTAAGTTGGTACCATGTGGGTGACTTTGACAAATTTTTTGTCCATATGGCCATATTCCTTATAGATTAGCAAAGTTTTCCGCAATTATCTAGAACTTTAAAAATAGCCATTGAGGAGGACACATAGAACATTGTGGGTTTTGTTTCTAGTAACCTGACACAATAATTCTACAGTGCGGATACAGTGGTCATGCGAATTAATTACCGTTTACTGTGGGGTCTAGGTAGGAAAGTGCCACTTTAATTTCTTGAATTTTAACCCTCCCTAAAAATTAAATGATTCGTCATACAAATCGTAAACCAACCCCTCAAGAGGTTATGATGGAATCCAAACTCCAAATCACTGTAGCATTACGAGTCTATATAGCCATAAATCGAAAGGTTTCCTATATTTTCTAAATATCGTGATGCGTGTTCAAAAACTCGGTTTCCAAGCAGTGGAGACCATGGCACCATAATTTCTAAAGAGATATAACCATACCTAAGACAAACCGCGACTGGTTAATATAGCGGACAAAACATAACGATATGTCAATCGAGGCATCACGTGGCCACACCAAATTTACTTGTCCTAATGATCTGAAAATAACATGTAACAACCAGGCACGTGGATGTTCCAGCCCAATCCCGCCGATGAAATATCACTGCAAAGCAGGCGGGACCAATCTTCAAGCAATCCAGTCGACCGGATATTAAAATAAGAACGAGTGGGTTATTATCGCTGATTGGCTAAGTGATTCCGTCGCGTGAATTTTTCCCCGTCGACCGAGGCTTTTCCCGATTCGTCCGGGTCCATTCGAATATTGCCCGCGTTGGCTAACCATACGTGCGAAATTGAATATGATGTTATTGGTTTATTTCAAGTAAGCAAAACATATAGGCCTATAATTTATATAATATATATATATATATATCTATATATATAATATATATATGTGTGTGTGTGTTGTGTGTTGTGTGTGTGTGGTGTGTGATGTGTGTGTGTGCGTGTGTGTGTTGTTAGTGTGTGTGTGGTACTTCAAGAGAATAACCTTGTGGTAGTATTTTACATTGTGGGATGTAATTTATCTTCATTGTGGAGATTTTTACTCACTGTAAAATACCTGTAAAAAAACATGCATTTGACTGGCAGCTGGGACTACTACATTGTCCAAACTAAAATAACTGGAGCCGTAAAATTACAAACCCACTGCAGGGGACGTAAAATATCAGCTTCAAATTGCTCAGCTTCAACGTTTCATTGATTGGTTTTTATTTGTTTCAACACTATTTCAGAATTAAAACCGTTATTACAATCCACTCTGAACACAAATTTTCACGTTGTAGCTATGGCATCTTCAAACATGGTATTTACGAATACCACGTGGTTGTATAAAAAAATTGTATTTCCAGGCAAATAATTTTGGAGAAAAAAGCAATAAACAAATGGAAAAACGTGAAGAAATTAAGATATAAACCATTTTATACACAGTTGTTTTATATGGTCATATACACGTTTTAATATCACCAATTACTTAATCAAATCACATGAATAAACTTACTACATGACCTTACTAGATTCGACCTGGGCCTTACGATTACCAGTCCTAAACCTTAGTCCACTACACTACAAGACTTTTACTTATATAGTATATATAGATAATATGTATATATATATAGGTAATATGTGTGTGTGTGTGGTGTGATTACTTTTTTTCAAATAAACTAAATATAATACAAAAAGGAGGAAGAGTTTATTTACTTTTCTGCTTCCAATTGTAATTTTTATGTTAGGTATATGTAATACAGCGTGAAGAATTATTGAATGATTGTTTGGTTTACCCGTAATTTAAAGGGTAACGTCCTGTTAACATTAGAACATTTTTTAACAGTGTAGAGTTACTATGTTCGAATTATTCCATAACGGGAATACACTGTAATCTAGTATTGAGGTTTTTCCGTAAAAGAGTAGAAAGAGAATTTTTCTAGTCTAGTATATATAGGCCTGTGGCGCAATCCTTTTGGCTAAGAAAAGTGAGAACAACTAGAAAAAAAAATGAAAAAAACTGGAAAACATGTAAAAAAATGTCTAAAAAAGTGTCCTTTTTATAGAAAAATCTCAAAACTATATAGGTTTTGAAATTCTGTGCGCTATATAGTTTTGAAAAAGTGTATTTTTCTGAAAAAATGTCTAAAAAAGTGTCTTTTTAAGAGCTTTTTCAGTAAAACTCCCGCAATGTAGCTCTTGTAAGGAGTGTATGTGGTGTGTGATGTGGTGTCTGTGTATGTGCTTGACGGTAATGATAACATTTTTCACAAATATTGTTTTACATGTTTTACCAAATAGATATAATTAGGAAAATGTCATTTTACTGATTTTTGTCGATTGTAAAGTCTATAACGTAAACGTAATTGAATGCATAATCGCCAATTAGAATAGAAATCAACGAAATTGAAAATCAGCCCTACTACATTGTTTCGCACCGTTATTGTTTACATATAGCGAAAAAGTGTGATTTTTCGAAAAAATGCGAAACTGGCCAAAAATTGAAAAAGCATTAAGGCGGAAGGGTTTACATTGCCATAAGCTAAATGTATGATTGCACAACGAAATGATTGAAGCAAACGGAAATAGAGTGACTCATAATACCACATTGTAATTGGATTTGGAACGGTAAGCCCCAAAAACTTGCAAAAATAATTGCCAAATTAGTTTGTGGTCGATAATAAAAGTGCGTAATTGGCCGGGAAAACCATGCTATAGGGGTTGTAAAGAAACTTGAGTGTCCCCAGGAGAGAGTGTCCTAGCTACCCATAGCAAACATGTACGAAATAAACGTGACCTTGTATACGAGGCAATTTGGGTACAGTGCTGAAAACAAACGATGCATACAGAACTCAATGGCGGAAAACAATAGACAGATGGGTGGTAGGACACTCAGTAACAGGGACACTGTAGTTTAGGACAGGGGAAGAAATATCATTTGTAACGTTGTAAACTAAATCTTGTGCAAAAAGATAAGTTCCGGTAACGTTGTAATTTTATACAGGAGATTTCAAGCAAACATTGTTTTCGGACTGAGAGTATCAGGATGTATAAGCAGATACATAAAAGTGGATGAAATTTACACCTCATGCAGTTGAATAAAGAGTTGTACCCAGGGGCACTCAAATTTAGTTTGCTGAGGTAACTTAGATTTGTATGTATAATACAATGTCATATTTTAGATTGGAGTTTTAAAGAGACATGAGCACATTTTCAGAAAGAAGTGCTCCCAATTTTTTTCAAATATTTTTGGCATGTTTAGAATGCTTACTAGTGTATTAAATAACACCTGAAATGAATATAAAACCGAATACGCCGTCTTTATGTAATAAGATAATGATTTAGTATTTTCTGTCATGCAGGACAGAATATTAAGGTATGCTCTTCTATAGGACTGATTACGATAGCAGGCAAATTCAAAATTTAGGTTTTGGTTTCTTTGTCTAATACACCTTCAACACATCTTGGTAGGTGTTCTTCAACCAATCAAGTGCAAATTGAGAGAAATTTGTATCTTCAAAATATCTCTTCTGTAACTTCAATATATTAACTGCTCTTACACAACAATGTCTTTGAGCTTCACTGACCATATGAACTAAGCGTAGTTTTGAGGGACACACTCAACATCTTTGACATTATCTTTCTGTCTTAGGTACGCAACAAGTTGACAGCTGGCAATATTGCAGGAGCTGAGGAAGCGTCCAAGGCAGCCAAGTGTTTTGCTATCGCGGGCCTGGTCACAGGGATCGTTTTCTATGTCATTGGAGTTATAATCATCATCATATATGTTGTCGTCGTGGTTTCAGTTGTTCAGAGCGCAGATGACTTTTAAATAATAAGAAGTACATTTACATTGGGACTATTGGGCTTAACAATAAATTGGAAACCAAAATACAAAACAATTTAACAATGAAGAACACGTTGCTTCTAAATAGTGATTAGTTTAAATACCATCAAGTAAATCTCCAATTGGTCAAATAATATATGAAAATTACTCCATTCAAATCCTTCACAAAGTAAACGTGTAGTTGAATATAGAGTTGAACCCAGCGGCACTCAAATTTGGTTTGGGTAGGGGTGCGCAGAACTTCCTTTTAAAACCCGTAAGTGGTGAGCGGTCACTGGATGATTTAGTGCAACGCAAGGGAGTTAGTGCTCTTGTGGATTGGGGCTAAAGATAAAGAGAGTCTAATTGGAGTAGACTAATATTCCCCGCCAAAGTTGTGTCAACATTGGCGGGGAAAATCCTAAACACTAAATATGAACTTTGGATAAATTTTACCCCAGGATTACATTAACCCTATCAGTTCAATAGTCGTATAACTAAAGGTCGTAACATAGACAACTTGTACATTTTTTAATCCTTATAATGACAAATACATTTAAATACAATTTGATTTTGAAATTTACCCCCGATTAATTTTACCCCATTATTTTACAATATACAAACCTTATTCCCCAAACTTTGAGATTATTTCATTTATGAGCCTACTGTTACCTGCAAGACCCTACTCATTACTCTTTATATAAAGTCTAGCAGATTTCATGGGTTCCCATGCACCCCCTTAAAACTTAATTCTAACATGATTTTGAGAATCTCTAGGACATCTACTTAAAGAATTTTGATGTTACCAAAATAAAATATTGTCCCACGGTGTCCGTTTGGCGGCCATCTTGAATCTAAAGAGATCAGTTATAAAAGTGGTTCGATTTAGTTGAAACGTATTTAGTTGAAATGAATTGTATCATAAGGAATCAGAAAATATATAATTTGGCAATTTGTGATGTTTAGATATGGGTGAAAATGTGATAAAGGTCATTTAACTTTTGATTTTTCATTGTACAATCTGGTTGAACAATCTGGAAATGTAAAGTTTCCATGATTTAGGAGCTTCCGTTGTGTTTTTTTTAGGAAAGAGACGACTCGTAGAGGTAACTTTACATCGAATTTTACCACCTTACTAAATATCATAGATATTGCAAACTATACTAATATGAAGAGCTGATATGCAAAGCCCCAAATTGGGATTACGTTATAATACCGGTGTCATAAACTACAGTGTCCGCGACTCCGCGTCCTACCGCCCATCTGTCTATTGTGTTCGCCATTGAGTGCTGTATGCATCGTTTGTTTCAGCACTGTACCCAAATGGCCTCGTATACAAGGTCACGGTTTATTCCGTACATGTTGCTATGGTAGCTAGGACACTCTCTCATGGGGGACAGTTTCTTTACACCGGTAAAATACACGTTTTGGCGCTTGTTTGACTTTCCTATCACCTTCCATTCCTGATATATCGTGGTTTTTCCTCTTTCGTTAATATTCGGGAATATCCGGAAAGGTCGATTTAAAGGGCTATAAAACCTCAGCAAAACCTTTTTATTTTTTTCCTGCTAGCCTCAGTGTTATTCACCGTTTAAAACCAAAATAAACTGTTTATAAATCACCATATTTGAAAAAGAAATAAGTATAATCAACCAAAGATGTAGTTTTCGGAGATGTTTGCAAAATTGACAGAAAAGATCATTTTTACTTAATTAAAAAATCGTAATTAAACAGATAGATGAGATGTTTATTCTTTTTCCTTTTGATTTGAAAACATTAGTTATGAAACCTAAGATAGTGACCAAAGATGGAATTGAATTTAACTGCAATGGTACTTTCTAGGAAAGGGATGAAATTTATGTTTTGCAAAAGGGCTAACATCCACGTTTGTGACAAAAGGTAATTAGTAATTAAAAAAATATGTGACATATAAAAGATCATACACTTTTTTCATTGTCTTACACTGGTTCTACTTATATACTACAATATTAATCTTGATATCCAATCATTATGACACCTTATCGATACGAAATGGACTTTCCTCTTTTTCTCGAAAAGTGTATGTATTGATTTTGAAGAAAGCAGTTACTTTGAAGAAAGATCATAGATTTAAGATCTAAGCTGGGCATATATTCCTTACGTCCCTAGAGAGAAAATCACTACCAACCTGACGATCACCGCAAAAAAGGGAGGTGGCGCATTTTGTCTTGTTAGATCTAAGAGCAATTTCACCTTAAACAAGAGGCAAAGGTTTTTCAAGGATATCTAGTGATCAATGAATAAAACAGAAGGTGCTGGAATCACGAAATGCACCTTTAAGGGAAATATATTTTAATAATAATGTTTTCATATCTTATCAAATCATCTGTTGGTTCACTGAAGGGGGTTACTATAGAAAAAAACAATACTTATAGTTGTCTTCTATGGAATTATAAAAATGTGTTATTAGTTGTTTTTCAAAGTATGTATTTTGTTTTTTTTGGTACAAAATATTAAAATTTATGTATATCACTTGAACCTCACATTGCATTTTTATTGTGTTTCTTAAATCATGCGTCACTTCCGGGGGTGGGGGGGGGGGGGGCTTGGGCTGATTCCCATTCAAATCCATAGAAGTCCATGGAGTAAAGTATTTATATACATTAGCCCTCGCCTGAAATGATTAAGACCAAATCAGCGTCCTTATGGATAAACAGAATGATTTTATTGTCGCTGGCGACATTAATTCAGCAGACGACGGAAATGACGTTTAACACAAGCAAAAAAAAAGCACGCCGTATGCATGTTTCCCACGGCATGTACCCTGTTTGACCGGTCCGTGGCCTTATCAATGAGCACGAGTCTATGATATTCATGTAATATACACATTTGTTGATTAAAGTTATGGAAAACTTAAAGCGACACTGGCACATTTTCACAAAATATGAAAATTCTTCAGTTTGCTCTCAAATGATAGTCTAGGCCATTGGAAGAATAGAGATACATTTTACACATAAAAATAACATACTCAAAAACAGATAGGGACGTTAATAAGAGGTTAAACACATCCAGGTAATTTGTAGGCTAACTTTTAAGTTTTCCATAACTTTAGTCAACAAATGTGTATATTACATGAATATCATAGACTCGTACTCATTGATATTAAAACCACAAAGGTCACAGACCGGTCAAACAGGGTGCGTGCCGTGCGAAACATGCATACAGCGTGCGTTTTCTTGTGTTAAACGCCATTTCCGTCGTCTGCTGAATTAAAATCGCCGGCGACATTAATTATAAAATCGTTCTGTTTACCTATAAGGACGCTGATTTGATCTTAATCATTTCAGGTGAGGGTTGATATATATAAAAGCTTTACAACCATCAAAAAATATCGATTTTGAAAAATCTTGAGGGCGCACTATTTTTCAAATGTGCCAGTGTCTCTTTAAACGTTAGCATACAAATTACCTGGATGTCTTTACCCTCTTATTAACGTACCTATCTGTTTTTGAGTATGTTATTTTTAAGTGTAAAATGTATCTCTATTCTTCCAATGGCCTAGAATATCATTTGAGAGCAAATTGAAGAAATTTCATATTTTATGAAAATGAGCCAGTGCCGCTGTAAAAAAATACAGTTCCCGATGTCATAAAATACAGTGTCCGTGTGACTGAGTGTCCTACCACCCATCTGTCTATTGTGTTCTCGATTGAGTGCTGTATGCATCATTTGTTTCAGCACTGCACCCAAATGGCCTCGTCTACAAGGTCACGATTTATTCCGTACATATTGCTATGGTAGCTAGGACACTCTCGTGGGGGACACTTTACACCGGTTTCCCGTAACAAATTTGTCATCGGTCCTTACGGTTTGTGAATGGGACCAAAGGTCACATGGAGTCATTAGAGGTCAATCAGTGTACACCTTATGAGTCCTAGGCCAGTGGTTCTTCTGGCCGAGTATGAATTGATCAATGGGTAACAGAGTATCAGCGCAAGAAGTGCATGGTTTACATTTTTATCACACAAACACACACAAGGACGTTGGTCACACGGATACATACTACCAAAGTATTCCCTAGGTGTCGTTCTGCTTGTAGGAGACGACACAATAAAGTGTTTCCAAAGTCTTAAAAAGATGTACTCAATGATGATTAAAAAGAACAATCTTCATCTGTTGAGCAAAATCGTAGTCAAAGTTGAGTAAACCAGAATCATGAGAATATTCAACCTTGACCTACCTTGCGCATTGTTAAGACATACTCCACTTTGCGTAAGCTTTTACTCAATTTGAGTAAAATTTGGCCTAACCCTTGTTTTACCAGGTTGTTTTTTGTAACACGTCTAATCAGTCGAGTTGTTCCAACCCCATAGATTTTCCATACCGACCCCCATGAACTTGATTTTGATATAAATGGATAGCTATGGGGCTCTTTTATCCAGTGATATCAAAATAAGTACCAACATTCCAAGCATTTTATTTCTATGGCGCCATACTGCACGACGCCCTCGCAAAATTTGGTGAAATCAGAATTTGCATTTTAGCTCAAATTACACAAACGATCCATTTTTACTGGATTTTTATCCAAAATAAGAAATTTAACTTGCAATGAACTTCAATTATATAAACACTTTTACTGTAGGAGCCATGTTTATACCAATTTACCAAAGTACACGGCCAATTTCTTCATCTTCATGTTAGTTACCGCGCAGCTGCTACCGAGTAGACATGGATTACCTACCCAATAGAAGTACACTCGCCGGCCAGGATTCCGTGTATTTTTGCCGCATAGACAGATGTGTACACAAAGCGGCTGTCTCCCCCTTCGCGGAGTAGGTACGTGGTTACACCGGCTCTCAGCGCGCGCGGTATTTCTCATGGCCAATTTTGTTTTTTAGATATTTTTGGCACATTTGCATTTTTTGTAAAGTGCGTGGATATGGGGGTTTTTGATGATGCCCGATTTATTTAATAGTTTTTTATTAGTAATTATAATAGTAGTTAGTTAATTATAATAACTAGTAGTTAATTAGTAATTATTTTCCTAAAAAAAGCGATAAAAAATCCTTAACAGAGACCAAGTGTATAGCACCCTCATTTCGTCTACTATCAAAATGGCGTCCTAGTTACCGCGAGTTAGTTTCGTGGTAGCTGAATGTCTACTCCGGTACTGTCTACAAATTATCCCCCTTTTCTCCACCTAGCGGGCAACTACAGGGTAGCCATAGGGGTAGGTACTGTGGAGTCGACACACCAGTGCATACCTAATAACTCTGTACTTTGGAAGCCCTATCTTGCA